>BLSH010248743.1:29662-63320 GCA_018402905.1 Glandirana rugosa | reverse complement strand
AAAGGGAGAGGTTCCTGCTGGTCCTGTAAGGGACAGATAATTGTTCTAAAATCATCGCCTACTCCTATAGGGTCAGGTTCCTGCTGTTGCTGTAAGGGACAGATTATTGTTCTATAATCATCTCCTAGTTCTAAAGGGAGAGGTTCCTGCTGGTCCTGTAAGGGACAGATAATTGTTCTAAAAAAATCGCCTACTCCTATAGGGTCAGGTTTCTGCTGTTGCTGTAAGGGACAGATTATTGTTCTATAATCATCTCCTAGTTCTAAAGGGAAAGGTTCCTGCTGGTCCTGTAAGAGACAGATAATTGTTCTAAAATCATCGCCCTACTCCTATAGGGTCAGGTTCCTTTTGTTGCTGTAAGGGACAGATTATTGTTCTATAATCATCTCCTAGTTCTAAAGGGAGAGGTTCCTGCTGGTCCTGTAAGGGACAGATAATTGTTCTAAAATCATCGCCTACTCCTATAGGGTCAGGTTCCTGCTGTTGCTGTAAGGGACAGATTATTGTTCTATAATCATCTCCTAGTTCTAAAGGGAGAGATTCCTGCTGGTCCTGTAAGGGACAGATAATTGTTCTAAAATCATCACACACTCCTATATGGTCAGGTTCCTGCTGTTGCTGTAAGGGACAGATTATTGTTCTATAATTATTGCCTAGTTCTAAAGGGAGAGGTTCCTGCTGTTCCTGTAAGGGACAGATACTTGTTCTAAAATCATCACCCACTCCTATAGGGTCAGGTTCCTGCAGTTGCTGTAAGGGACAGATTATTGTTCTATAATCATCTCCTAGTTCTAAAGGGAGAGGTTCCTGCTGGTCCTGCAAGGGACAGATAATTGTTCTAAAATCTTCGCCTACTCCTGTAGGGTCAGGTTCCTGCTGTTGCTGTAAGGGACAGATTATTGTTCTATAATCATCTCTTAGTTCTAAAGGGAGAGGTTCCTGCTGGTCCTGTAAGGGATAGATAATTGTTCTAAAATCATCGTCTACTCCTATAGGGTCAGGTTCCTGCTGTTGCTGTAAGGGACAGATTATTGTTCTATAATCATCTCCTAGTTCTAAAGGGAGAGGTTCCTGCTGGTCCTGTAAGGGACAGATAATTGTTCTAAAATCATCTCCTACTCCTATAAGGGCAGGTTCCTGCTGTTGCTGTAAGGGACAGATTATTGTTCTATAATCATCTCCTAGTTCTATAGGGAGATGTTCCTGCTGGTCTTGTAAGGGACAGATAATTGTACAAAAATCATCACCTACTCCTATAGTGTCAGGTTCCTGCTGTTGCTGTAAGGGACAGATTATTGTTCTATAATCATCTCCTAGTTCTAAAGGGAGAGGTTCTTGCTGGTGCTGTAAGGGACAGATTATTGTTCTAAAATCATCTCCTAGTTCTATAGGGAGAGGTTCCTGCTGCTCCTGTAGAAGAAGAAGAATTTATTATTCATTTTTATTTGTATTAATAAATACTTAAATTGTGCTACATAGTACATTTGCGGGCAGAATAAGGAGAGCGTCAAATAAGGGACGTGGTCGTGGTGCTGCTGGTGCAACTGGTGTTGGTGGTGTTGGTGAAGCTCCTGTTGGAAGGAGAGAACATGGTTGATCTGTGCCAGCTACACGCACAAGTGAAACACCTTCCTCAGGTGCGAGTAGCCGACAGAACCTTCAACGTTATATGTTAGGCCCGAATGCCGCTCAACGAATGGTGAGGCCAGAACAAGTACAGACGATAATAGATTGGGTGGCTGACAATGCCTCCAGTTCCTTCACATTGTCTCCCTCCCGGTCCCTTGATAAAAGCTCAGAGTTGACACCTGAACCCCATGGCCATCTGTCTTTCACCTCAGCCCCTTGTAAATTAGCCCAAGCAGTCTGAGCCCCAAGTCATGCAAGAGACTCTTATGCTTTTTGATGACTCTCCTGGTGTACTTTCCGTGGGCCATCCACATAGCCCTGCCCCAGAAGTGGAAGACATTGAGTGCGCTTATGCCCAAACACTTCTGTTGCAGGATGAGGACATGGAAACACCAGCGCAGCATGTCTCTGATGATGACGAAACACAGGTGCCAACTGCTGCGGCTTTCCTCAGTGTGCAGACTGACAAGGAGGGCAGTGGTGAAGGGTGGGTGGAAGATGATGTGGAGGAGGATGATGAGGTCCTACACCCCACATGGAATGAGGGTCATGCGAGTGACGTGTGCAGTTTGGAGGAAGAGGTGGTGGTCGCACAGAGGCACCAGCACAGCAAAAGAGGAAGCAGGTTGCAAAAGCGGAGCGAGCGTCCCCTAGACAGTAGGCCTGCTACTACCCACCACACCCAGGGACCTAGCACACCAAAGGCAGCTCAAAGGCGTTCCCCCGTGTGGCATTTCTTCAGACAATGTGCTGACGACAAGATACGAGTGGTTTGCAAGCTGTGCAATGATAGCCTGAGCCGAGGCATAAATGTTCTAAACCTGACCACAACCTGCATGATCAGGCATCTAAATTCAAGGCACAAGCTGCATTGGAATAATTACCTCAAAATCCAAGAAAGGTCTCGGCCTCCTCCTGCTTCCTCTTCTGCTGCTGCCTCGGCCTCTTCCTCCACCTTTACAGTGACAGTGTCACCTGCTACCCAGCAAACAGAATATGTGACAGCAACGCCACCATGTCCGCCACCATCTCCAAGCATTTCCACACGGTCCCATGGAAGCTTACAGCTCTCCATCTCCCAAACACTGGAGAGAAAGAGGAAGTACCCCCCTACCCACCCGCGATCCCTGGCCCTGAATGCCAGCATTTCCAAATTCCTGGCCTTTGAAATGCTGTCATTCCGTCTGGTGGACACGGACAGTTTTAAAAACCTGATGGCGGTGGCTGTCCCACAGTATGGGGTTCCCAGCCGCCACTACTTTTCTAGGCGAGCCATCCCTTCCCTGCACAAACAAGTCAGGGACAAGATCAAGTGCGCACTGTGCAACGCCATCTGTGGCAAGGTCCACATAACCACTGATACATGGACCATGCTAACTGCACACTGGGCAAATGTAGTGGCGGGTGGGCCTGAGGTGGCTTGCCATTTGGCACATGTCCTTCCACCTCCCAAAATTGCAGGGCATTTGTCTTTGCCTCCTGTTGCCTCCTCCTCCTACTGCGCTTCCTCCTTCTCTACCACCTCCTCATCCGCTCAGCGTAACACCTTCACCACCAACTTCAGCACATCCAGGGGGAAATGACAGCAGGCTGTTTTAAAACTGATATGTTTGGGGAATAAACCCCACACTGCGCAGGAGCTGTGGACGGGCATTGAACAACAGACCAATGAGTGGTTGTTGCCACTGAGCCTCAAGCCCGGCCTGGTGGTTTGCGACAATGGGCGAAATCTCATAGCGGCTCTGGGCACCTCTTGATGCACATCCCTTGCCTGACGCATGTACTGAATTTTGTGGTACAGAAATCTCTAAAAAACTACCCGGATATGTCAGAGCTGCTGCAGAAAGTGCGGGCCGTCTGTGAGCACTTTCGGCGTTCTCACCCTGCTGCTGCTCACCTGTCTGTGCTGCAGCGGAACTTCGGCCTTCCCGCTCATCGCCTCCTATGCAACATGCCCACAAGGTGGAACTCCACCTTGCACATGCTGGAGAGACTGTGTGAGCAGCAGCAGGCAATAGTGGAGTTTCAACTGCAGCACGCACGCGTCAGTGTGCGGAACAGCACCACTTCACCACCAACGAGTGGGCCTCCATGCGAGACCTGTGCACCGTATTGCGGTGTTTCGAGTACTCCACCAACATGATCAGTGCCGATGACGATGTTCTCAGCGTTACTATCCCACTTCTATGTCTCCTTGAAAAAACACTTCGAGCCATGATGGAAGAGGATGCGGCACAGGAGGATGAGGAGGAGGAGGAGGAGGAAGAGGAGGAAGAGGGGTCAATTCCAGGGTTATCAGGCCAGTCATTCACAAGTGGCTCGGAGGGTGGGTTCCTGCACCAGCATAGGCCAGGTCAAAAATATTCAAGCCAGGGCACAGTTCTGGAGGATGAGGAGGACGAGGATGATCATCAGGAGGAGGGGGAGGAACCACAGCAGGGTGGCACCCAACACAGCTCGTGGGCATTACTGGAGCGTGGCTGGGGGGATACAGAGGACACAGATGATACACCTCCCACAGAGGACAGCTGGTCTTTGCCTCTGGCCAGCCTGGCACACATGGCTGACTACATGTTGCAGTGCCTGCGCAATGACAGCCGAGTTGCCCACATTGTAACTTGTTCTGATTACTGGGTTGCCACCCTGCTGGATCCCCATTACAAGGACAATGCGCCGTCCTTAATTCCCTCACTGGAGCGTGAGAGGAAGATGCGCGACTACAACGCACACTGGTAGAGGCGCTGCTGAGGGCATTCCCAAATGACACCGGGGGCTCAGTGGAAGCACAAGGCGAAGGCAGAGGAGGAGGAGGAAGAGGCCGCCAACGCAGCTGTGGCACCGCCAGCACCTCAGAAGGCAGGGTTAGCATGGCCGAAATGTGGCAAAGCTTTGTCAGCAGCCCGCCACAACAAACAGCACCACCAGCTGATAGGAAAGGTCTTAGCAGGATGCAGCATTTCAGCAACATGGTGGAACAGTATGTGTGCACACGCCTACACGTACTGATTGATGGGTTTGCCCCATTCAACTTCTGGGTCTCCAAATTAGGCACATGGCCTGAGCTTGCCCTTTATGCCTTGGAGGTGCTGGCCTGCCCTGCAGCCAGTGTATAGTCTGAACGTGTGTTTAGTACGGCAGGGGGCATTATCACAGACAAGCGCAGCCGCCTGTCCACAGCCAACGTGAACAAGCTAACCTTTATTAAAATGAACCAGGCATGGATCACACAAGGCTTGTCTGTACCTTGTGCAGAATAGACATTCAGACCGACCTCACACAGCCATTGGTATGCTTGTTTTTTTGAATATGCCTCAATATTTTGGGGGCTACCCCAATTAAAAAAAAAACAAACCTACAACAAAAAGTGGTGGCTACCTCCTCCTCCTCCACCACCACCACTTCCACCTACACTGGCACGGTCACAGCCTAGTCAACCTCTAGGCTCCTACTCCACATCCACCCCCCCTTCCCATTTCTGTTTTTTTTTATTTGATTTTAAGTTATTTTCCCTATCCCCATTTTTTTGTAGGGCACTTGTCCTACTCTTACCCCCTTCCTTTTGCAGCCCTCTAGCACTTGCCAGGACTTTTTTACAGCCATTTTTGTGCCGAAATGTTTGGGTCCCCATTGACTCCAATGGGGTACGGGGTCCGGGGTAAAGTTCGGGTCAAGTTCGGTACCGAACCCGAACTTTTTCGCGAAGTTCGGCCGGACCCGCCGAACCCGAACATCCAGGTGTTTGCTCAACTCTAGACGTAATGCATGGAAATTTCACACCTAGATGGTCACCTATGGCAAGGAGTCCAGGGGCAATTTCACAACCGTCCCAACATGTTTCGGATTTTGCATTCCTTCTTCAGGAGATATATAGCATTAAATGCAACAGTATATGCAATCTGTAGAAGAGTAAAGCACGAATAGCAATGATGTACCATACAATATATAAAAAATTGACAGAATGAAGTAAGATAGAGTACAATGCGCCTTCCATAGAAAGTGAATGAAACACTTACATCTGTACTATAGCACCAAACAGACCAAACTCCTAAGTCAGCCCACTGGATCTGGGACAGATGGAATGTAGCCTGCAAATCAGATCCTGGTGACCACTGATGCCGCAAACCCAGGAAGGGGCGTGTTTGAAGATGTGCAATCACGAGCAACATCCGGTGGCTGTGCCAGCTGAACCACTTGTAGTGGTGTGAAAAACACTGAATGAAAGGAAAATATATGCGTATGTATGAGTAAAAAACCTATTGGTATATAACCCAATTGTAAATTGGGAAATAAGAAGACCCATGGTATACCAAGAAATGCCGGGATTAACTAGAGGTTTTTATAGGACAGTGATAGCATGATATACATGCATTACACAATATGTTTTGTTGTATCAAAATAGATAGTCATGAAACCAAGCACAAGGCAGTAAACTGCAACAATAATGGTAGAGCTAGATTCTTAATAAAGTGAAGGCATGCTTGGTACCAGGGCAAAAAAATCCTTTTGAAAAATAGGTTATAGCGTGGTGTTACCTGATCAGTGCGGTCGGTGCAAATGTGGGCTGCCTTAGCAGCACTGTAGCGCGGACCTGACTATATAAGGTTGCGTCAGCCAATCCGAAGTAGAGAGAGCAGGTGCTGGCCATTCATCAAAAGCCCGAGTGACGAACGCCGGGAGTCCCTCCAAAGGAGTGGCGCGCGGCGATGCCCCGCCTACAGGGGCGGGATGACGTCACGCGCCGGACCTCCACCGGCGGATGTGTCGAAACACACGGAAGTCTGCCTAGACAGGAAGCTTGCTCAGACAAGGAGGGGCTGAGACAGTTGGTGGGTCATGTGAGCGCCACCCAGTGGAGCCTACCCACCGGGTGGTGCACATGGCGCCCGATTCCAGGGGACGAGAGCGGCATCTGGTGGTCAAAAGTGTGAGCAATGGAATAGAAGAAATGGTGTGTGAATGCAAGTACAGAGAATGTGTGGAAAATTGGTAGAGAAAAAATAAGGGGGAAGGAAAAAAATGTGAGAGTGATGGAGAAGAAAGGATGGAAATAAACAGACTGAAGTTGTGAAAAGGATGGGGAAAGATATGAAATTTGCCATGAAGGAGAAAAAGGTAAAAAGATGGAGAAATGGAAAAGGGGTTGGAGAATGAGGTGGAGATATTTATAAATTTAATTCACAACCACCCGATGTAAAGCCCGGGAGAAAAGGTTTGAAGCTACAGATCTCATTGAGCCCCGGAGGAGACATGGCTTGTAAGGTATAGATCCACCTCAGCTCGCGTTGGAGGAGTTGTTTGTTGAAATCACCTCCACGCGGGCTGAAGTGGACCTGATCCAAGGCCAGAAATTGGACTTTGGGGAGAAAAGTGGGGTGGAATGTGGCTGTGTGACGACCAATGGGGGTGTCAGGGTCTCATTTTGTGATTGAAAGCGTGTGTTGGTATATCCTCTTCCAGAATTCGTTTTTAGTTTTCCCGACATAGTAATACCCACACTCGCAAGAGAGTAGGTATACTATGCCGGGAATTTTGTAGTTGACAAAGTGTTTAGGGCGAAAGGTTTGATGGTTGGGTAATATAATCGTACTACGTCTGTCCATGTATTGGCAGTAATTACATCCTCCACAGGAGAAAGTGCCATGACGAATGCATGGATCTCTCCTGTGGGTCTAGAATTCACTGGAAACCAGTCTGTCGCCGACCAAGAGAGCCCTACGGTAGGCGATAGCTGGTACATTGGGGACAAATGGAGATAACTGGGAGTCCATAGTGAGAAGATGCCAATATTTACTGAGAATACGTTTTATTTGTTTATGTTGTGTGGAATATGTAGGTAGAATACGTGAAATATGGTCTGAAATGGGTATTCTTTTATTTTGAAGTAAATCGGTTAGAGGAATGCATCAAACTCTCCTGAATGCTCGCTTCAGGGAGATTCTGGAATATCCTCGTTCCAAAAGTCGCATTTGTAACTTCTTTGCTTCATTGAGAAAAGTAGAATCATCAGAACAATTCCGGCGTACCCGAAGGTACTGGCTGTAAGGAATAGATGCCAGGAGTGGTTTCGGATGAAAACTGCTGGCATGAAGCAGGGAGTTTCCCGCAGTGGATTTGCGGAAGAGTTGGCTAAGTAGTTGTCCATTGGGGCCTTTGTGAACTGTGACATCCAAAAAGGGCAGTTCATGAATACTGTATGTCATGGTAAAGTGCAAATTGAGTTCGTTTTGATTAATGTATGCAATGAACTGTAGTAAAAGTGAGGTGGAGCCTCTCCATAGCATAAAGACGTCATAGATGTAATGATGCCATGCCAGAATATGGTCAGTGTACATCTAGATGCCATCGTTGTGCCAAAGTTGGCGTTCCCACTCCCCCAGGTACAGGTTGGCATACGACGGGGCACAGCGAGTCCCCATCGCAACCCCCTGCACCTGGAGGAAATGGGTGCCATTGAAGGAGAAGACGTTATGTTCCAGAATGAACTGCAGAGCCTGTAACACAAACTCGTCATATTGGGGATCCATAGTAGAAGACAAGGTGAGTTTGTGTCGGATGGCTGCCAGACCTTTGTTGTGTGGAATTGCACTGTAAAGGGCCTCGACGTCGATGGTGACCAGAATTGTGTCGCCATCGGCGCGGAGGCCCTCAATAATTTGCAAAAAATGTATAATATCACATACATATGAAGGAAGTTTTAATACCAAAGGTTGTAGATGGTTGTCAACGAGGTGACTAAGGTTCTCCGTGAGGTTGCCACAACCTGAGACAATGGGACGCCCCGGAGGTTTAGGGGGATGTTTATGGAGTTTTGGTAACGCATAAAAAGTTGCCTTGCGTGGGTGACTAGTACGTATGTATTCCCGTGTTTGTTTAGGTATTATGTTTAGGTAGTAGGCCTGATCGACAAGGGTATAAAATTCCCTTGAAAACCGATCGGTCATATTAGAAGAGATGGGGCGGTACCATTCGGTGTTGTTGAGTATTGACATGCACATACTGATGTAATCGGTACTGTTCATAATTACAACGTTGCCACCCTTGTCAGATGGTTTGATAACCAAATTGGAGTTTTGTGCTATGGTTTTCAATGCGTTTTGTTCACGAACCAAAAAAATTTCAATAGAATTGATAGAGGTGGGTAAATTAGTAATATCTCTGGTAACCATCTTTAAAAAGGTGGCTGCATTGCGATTAGAACTAGGGGGAGGATAAAGAGATGATGGCTTTTTAAGTGGTGGGGCCGAGGAGAATTCGGTTTTGGCCGAGGTGGTGTCAACTGCAATAAGCAAATTTTCAAGGTCTATAGAATCAATGAGTTCCGGAGACTCATTTTCCTCTAATAAGGAAATGAGAAGATCAAGAGCTTGCGTATCCGAAGGGGGTAGTGTAGATGTCGATGTCACAGTGTCCCTTTTGACATAGAGACTTTTGAGTAAAATATTTCTGATAAATAAATGAATGTCTTTAATAGTTTCAAATTTATTAAGGTGAGAGTCAGGGCAGAATGTCAAGCCCCTGGCTAATACATTCAGCTCATCAGGTGATAGGTTATAAGTGGGTAGATTGACTACATTTAGTGTTGTGGATTGGTGTTAATTTTTTAGGTTGTTTTGGTCATATTGGTTTTCGATTGGTGTGTTTGTGTTTTGAGTCGCAATTGGTCTAAAAAAGTCCCTCACATGAGGATTTGGGGATGTGGGGTGGCTGGTGTAGAATGTGGAAGGTATGTCGTGTTGATGTGTGTAGTGGTACTTGAAGCTAGAGCTTGATGATGTAGCTAGTCAAGATAGAACATGTTTGGTGACTTAATATGGGCCAGTGCACCCCAGTGCGCGCAGAACCACAAAGTGCAAACAACATAGGTAACTATTCATTGGCCGTGAAGTTCATAGCCAGTGATGAGCCGGAAAGAGAAAGAAAGAAACAAACAAACAGACAATGGTAGACATCCGCTGGGTATTCCGCACATTTTCAAATCGGATTTGAGACGAGTGGTCCCCACTGTTGGATTGTAGATGTGTAGAGTAGGGAAGGACTGGTAGTCAAGTCTAGATTGTGTTATAGAGGGGTGCTTCTCTGGCCCTTAATCCAGGGCTCACAGTATTTGATACATTTTGAGGTGGTGAGGTTGGCCTTAGGAAATGTTGCTTCCAGCTGGTAGTGTGAATTTAGTAAGCTGACGAGATCCAAGGAGGTAGGAGGTTGGTCTGATTTCCATGTTTTTGCGAGTGCTAATCGTGTGGCAATCAAGATGTGCACATGGCCAGGCCAGGTGGGGATTCACAAACCTATCAGGAGGTCCAGAGGGGACATTGAGGTCAGTCTTTTGCAAGGAGAAGATAGCATGGAGGCGACGTCTTGCCAGTAGGGTTTGATGCGGCAACACTCCCACCATATGTGATATAAGGTTCCCTGTTCACCGCATCCTCTCCAGCACAATGGTGAAGTTGATGGGAATATGTTAATCAATCTTGACGGAGTGTAGTACCATTTGTGAAATAGCTTTAACAGGGATTCCCAGAGGGTGATGCACCGGGATGCTCAACGTGGGAGCATGAGGGCTTCATTTTATAGCTTGGTTGGAGGTGAACTGTCTGCAAACTTACGCCAAAAATTTATGGAGGTATCGGATCTCACTTTCTGAGGTGATGTAAGAGTAATATATGCCATTGATATGCCCTTGACAGCAGGTTTTAGTGTTTCGTAGTACCTTAGTATGTCAAGCAATGTTGTTTCAGCCTCTGATATTTTGATGCTCGTGAGAATCGAGCGGGTTCTGAGATATAGAAAAAATGTTTATTTATGAATGCCATAAGTCTGCTGCAGTTGCGAGAATGCCATAAGTCTGCTGCAGTTGCGAGAATGAGAGTAAGCCTGAGGAGGAGTACAATGGTCAAGTGTAGTCAGTCCAGCTTTATGCCACACTTCGAAGGATAGGTCTGGCAAAAATAGTTCTATCGTTTTGAGGTTTAATTTGGAGAGGATCTTTTTAGGGGTCCCTGTCTCCCTTTGTATGCAAGCAGACCATGCTCTCAGAGCTGCCGTAATTGTGGCCATATAATAATGTTGTGGTTTGAAGTTGAGAGTGATGGCTAAAAGTAAGATTTTTAAGTCTGTTGAGACGGAGGTGGCTTTAAGTTGGTTCCAGGTTTTACTTGAATTTGGTACCCACCATTCTTTTAGTTGATCAATAACTACTGCTCTGTGGTAAGCTTCAATGTTTGGGGCTCCCATACCACCCCTGTGCATCGGGGAAAGTAACGTTTCTTTTTTGATTCTAGGCTTCTTGTTCTGCCAAATGAATTAATTAATCAAATTTTGTAATTGTTGTAACTGAGTGGGCAAGAGAGGTACAGGAATTGTGCGAAACATACAAAACATGGGGGAGCAAATACATTTTTGATTGGGCTATTCTTCCTGCCCAGGTGGATGGGACTATGCTCAATTCTTTGGAAATGCTCAAAAGCTTCTCCTATAGGTTGTTGAGGTTAGTGGTCAACATGAGCCAGCTTGGGAATGTTAAGTGAATGCCTAGGTATGGGAGTGAGGCCTTGGTGGACCACTGAAAGGGAGAGCTTTCTGATATGTAGTGTTTAGTCTGTGGATCGATGTCTAGATCAAGCATAGTGGATTTGTTGTGATTAAACTTGTACAGGGATACAGCACTGAATTGGTCTAAGAGTTTTTGGACAATAGAGAGGGACGTTTGGGGATCGGTGACGATGACATCATCGGCGTATAGCCCTATTTTGTGCTCTATGTTACCGACGTTAATGCCCTTTATTTCCGACGAGGATCTTATAGCTTGTGCAAGGTGTTCCATCACCATAGCAAAGATCAGGGGAGACAATGGGCACCCCTGTCTTGTGCCATTGGTGATTTCCAGTGGGTCAGATTTGATCCCTGAAGTCCAAATTCTGGCACTAGGAGAAGAGTACAAGTTCATAATTGCTGTCAGGAAGATTCCCGATAGGCCAAATTTTTGGAGTACTTTCTGCATGTATGTCCAGTGCACTCTGTCGAACGCCTTCTCTGCATCCAGAGAAAGGAACAGAGAAGGCGTTCGGGTGTGCTCCACCCACTGTATCAGGTCGATGAGGCATCTCGTGCCATCGCTTGCCTGTCTGTGTGGTACAAACCCCACCTGATCTGGGTGTATCAGGTGGGTAATGATTGTGGAGAGGCATTGGGTTAGCATTTTGGTGTACAATTTAGTGTCCATGTTAAGGAGAGAAATGGGGCGGTAATTAGCCGGACTATCTGGTTCTTTGCCTGGTTTTGGGAGGGTGACTACTAGGGCTTCCAGGGCTTCTCTGGGTATTTTCCCCACAGAAGCGTAGTGGTTAAAGATTTCACATAGATGTGGGGTGAGAAGTTATGAAAATTCCATGTAATTTTCGTTTGGGAACCAGTCGGGTCCCGGGGCTTTGTGGAGGGGCAGCTGTTTGATAGCGCTTAGTATTTCTGGAGTGGAGAACGGTCTCAATAAGATGGCTAGTTGTGTCGGAGAGATGGAGGGGAGATTAACCAATGCCAGGAATGCATCAATTTCATCCTCTTTGGGTTGGTTAGTTGTCTCAGAGTTTTTGAGGTTGTAAAGTTTAGCGTAATAGGATCCAAATTCATTAGCTATGTCTAAGGGATTGATCAGTTTCTTTCCGTGGGAGTTAGTTAGGAAATGTATCTTTTTGCTTGCTGCTTGTCTTTTTAGTTGTTTTGCCATAAAGGCTCCTGACTTATTCGCCGAGGCGTAAAGCTGGAGTTTGAGGCGTTTGACGTAATAGTCAAATTTGTGGTTGAGATGTTCGCTAAGTTGTAATCTAGTATTATTTAGTTCTGTGATGAGTTCTGGGGATAGAAGTTTTTTGTGCCATGTCTCCAGATCTCTTATTTTGGTTAACAGCCTCTCGGTCGTGGCCATGTGTATTTTCTTTTGTTGTGGGCGCCTAATTTGATGAACAAACCTCTCAGAACTGCCTTATGCGCATTCCAGACAATGGAAGGATCAGTAACCGATTGGGAGTTCTGTTGGAAGTACGACTCAATCTCGGATCGAATCCTGTCCATACTCATCAAAGATGTGAGGAGGGATTGGTTCAGTCTCCAGACCGTATGGCTTGAAGATTCTTTGTTATCAAATAGAGTAATCGAGACTGGGGCGTGATCCGACCAGTTGATCACTCCTATGCGTGCATCGGTTATGGATTGAAGAAGATATTTGTCTGTGAGAAACAGGTCGATCCGAGATTATGAGTCGTGAGGGTGGGAATAAAAGGTATAGTCTTGTTTCGTGTCATGCAGACACCTCCATGGGTCATATAGGTCTTCTTTTTGAGTGCTAAGGATTTAGGATAATGAGATTTCTCAGGTCTCAATCTAGTCAGGTTGCTGTGTCTACCTTTCTGATTAGATCAGGTGCAAAGTGTAAACTAACACTTTAAGTAATAGCAAAGCAATAAGTAATGAACACTCTGAAAAAGAGAGAAAAGTTAGAGTAGAAACAATAACAATCAGTGTGCATGGCACACGATAACCTGGGGTGGTGGGTTTTGAAGGTTGTCGGCCCCATACTGGAGTCGTCATATTTGTGAGACCCACATTTGCGTGAGCATATTGGATCAGTCCTTGTCAGAGGAGTGGTTCTTTGGAGTTGGCTGGTTGGCGTTGTTACTCACGTGCTCCGATGGTTCCGATGAGAGCAACAGAAATCCCCAGTTAGTCAGCTTCTTGTATCCGTCCTTCGGTGTCAGGATAGGGATGGTGTGTTGTTGGTAGGTGACCAGTAATTTTGTCGGGAATCCCCATTTATAGGCAATCTTTCGTTCGTGGAGTATAGACGTGACAGGTGCAAATGCTTTGCACATTTCCATGGTGGCTTTGGACAGGTCATTGAAAAGCAGGATTTTGGCGTACGGAACAGGGAAAGGTCTGGCGTTTTTCGCGGCAGACATAATTTGTTCTTTCACCTGATAGTAGTGCATCTTTGCTAGTATATCTCTTAGTACTTCCGAGGGCAGGTGATACGGCTTTGCATTCCTATGTGCTCGGTCAATCAGTAAATCGCGGGCCTGCAGTCGGGGTGATGGGGGGGAGAAGAGCTTCTGAAGGTATGCGGTAATCTCATGAGGTTTGACAGTTTCCGGTACTCCTCTAATTTTTGTGTTTTGGCATCTCGAGCGATCTTCTAAATCTGCCAGTTTCATATTTATTCTGTGAATCTCCAAAGTATGATGGTCGCGGGCATCAAGTAGTTCATTGTGAGCCTTAACATGGCTTTGCATGTGTTCTTCCAACTCTGCTGTTCTATCTTCCAGGTAATCTACCCTGTCATGGATCTGGGACACTGAGACATGGAGCTCTCTGTGGAGATCTTTTTGTAGAGTTAGAAGCATAGCTTTCAATGAGGCTTCTGACACAGGGTTATCGGAGGCTGGTATCTCTGCTAGGGCTGTGGTGTGCTCTGTGTTAGAGGAAGCTGTGTCAGGTTTGGCCCAAAGTTGTTTCTTAAGCTGTGGTCCTTTGCTTGGTGAGAGAGCTGGGGAAGACGCCGTTCTCTTACCTTTGTCTGAGGGGTGCGTGGCAGTTGAGGTCTCTGGAGCAGTGTAAAGTGTCCATTCCCTCCCCTCTGCCATCTTCGGGGCCGTTTGGTGCACCACTGCTTCGTGGGGGAGCTGAGGAGTGTGCTCTGGTGTCCGGGTGGTCAGGGGATGTGATCCGATTGTTTGCCGTGCCATCGCCATCTTGAGCTGCATTCATGGTGGCTGGGCTGTAGTAATTGGTCAGGCGGCGAGGAACAGGTGGCGTGTAACGCCTATTAGACATGCCCCCCCCGTCTTTAGCATACCAGCTGCTGCTTGTGTGGTCATGAGCGGGTCATATGGGTCTCTGCATCACTTGGGGTTGCGTTACTCCAGATGAGGGGCCAGAACTCAGGGCCTAGGCAGCCATCCCGCTCCGCAGTCGGCCGGGCCCTCTTTTCCTTTCAGTCACTTTCTGCTGTCATTTGGTGTTCCCCTTTGTATGGGGTGTAGATTTAGGTGGTGTTTTTTTTTGTTTCAGGCCACAAGATGGCGGCCGCTGTGTGCCTCCGACTAGCTCACAATTGAATCTGCAGCCTCAATTAGTGGATGCGGCCCGGACCAAACATGGCGGTCGTACCGAAATGGGTCAGTAGTCCCGTAGCGGGCTGTGGGGGGATGGATGGCAGGTGTCCCCGCGTTTGGGAGTGAACATCCCCTGTAGATGGGCCAGTGGCTGTCAGGGAAAGTCAGCCTGGGACTGGTGTGGAGGCCGCACTGGCGGCTTGAATTGTGGAATGCTGGGGGCACCTATCACCACAATTTTTTAGTGGTGATGTAGCTGGGGTGTTGTTGTATGGTGATGTAGTGGCTCATCCATCCTTCACTGGGCTGGATGGTCCTGGATGAAGTATAGGCTATCCGGAGCTCCGTGGAGAAGCGTCCGCTATGTTCCCCTTCAGGCCACGTACCCCGTTCAAATTTTTTAAAGCTTCGCCTATGGAGATTTTTAATTACCGGAGTTTGTCGCCATTCCACGAGTGTGCACAGTTTTCAGCCATAACATGTTTGGTATCTATTTACTCGGTGAACATCTTCTTTCACAATATACAAAAACATTGGGCTAACTTTACTGTTGTCTTATTTTTTAACTCAAAAAGTTAATTTTTTCCAAAGAAATCGTGCTTCAAAAACCGCTGCACAAATACAGAGTGACAAAAAGTATTGCAACAATGGCCATTTTATTCTCTAGGGTGTTTGACAAAAAACAATATATAATGTTTGGAGTTCTAAGTAATTTTCTAGCAAAAAAAAACAACTGATTTTATCTTGTAAACAGCAAGTGTAAAAAAGGTCTTTGGGGTTGAAGTGGTTAAAAGGATTTCTGGGTGTACAGATCAGTGCATACAGGCAGGGCACTTAAGTGAGGGAAAAAATATTTGATTCCCTGCTTATTTTGTACGTTTGACCACTGACAAAGAAATGATTGGTCTATAATTTTAATGGTAGGTTTATTTTAACAGTGAGAGACAGAATAACAACAAAAATATCCAGAAAAACGCATTTCAAAAAAGTTATAAATTGATTTGCATTTTAATGAGTGAAATATGTATTTGATTCCCTATCAATCAGCAAGATTTCTGGCTCCCAAGTGTTATCTATACAGGCAACAAGCTGAGATTTTGAGCACTGTCTAACAGGGAGTGCTCCTAATCCCAGCTTGTTACCTGTATAAAAAACACCTGTCCACAGAAGCAATCAATCACATTCCATTCTCTCCACCATGACCAAGACCAAAGAGCTGTCCAAGGATTGTAGAGGTAAACAAGGCTGTAATGAGCTTCAAGACCATCGCCAAGCACCTTGGTGAGAGGGTGACAACAGTTGGTGCGATTATTTGCAAATGAATAAGCACAAAATAACTGTCAATCTACACCCAGCACCTCATTAGATCTCCTGCAGTCAAACACAAGGCCTTTCGTCCCCCATCCAATTTCTATCCAACACATTCCAAAGGACCATGCCTAGATACTTTCTACCGCATGGTATACTCAGAGGTACTCCAAATGTGCAAAAAAGAAACAACACCCCATAAACATTGCAACCTCACAATATCCAAAAGATCGCTCAAAACAAATGAGAAGATTATCATAAAACCAGCCGACAAGGGTGGTAGCATCGTACTACAAGACAAGAATGACTACATAAAGGAGGCCACCAGATTACTGGGTGACTCAAAGACATGCATCAAACTAACCCAGGACCCCCTACAGCTGAAGCCACAGCTCTAGTCAACCAGCCATTCAAAGACCAGGTCATCACCAAAAACCAAGCTTCCTTCCTAGTCAAAAATACCACCATACACCGTATTTCTACCACCTACCTAAAGTACACAAATGCACCACCAATCCCCTAGGCAGGCCCATAGTGGCCTCCATGAACAACATCACCAGCGGCTTTTCACAGTATATTGACTACTTCCTGCAACGATTTGTATCCAACCTACAATCACACATCAGGGAGGGAACACATCTACTCAAACTACTCGATGCATACCAATGGGAACCCACTTACTCTTGGCTCTCCTTGGATGTCCAATCTCTTTATACATCTATTCCCCATAACATAGGCATGCAAGCCATACAAAGCTTCATAATGGAGGACACATCCATACACCCCCAACCAAACTCAATTCATTCTAGATGCCACTCTTTTTTGCTTGACACACAACTATTTCTCATTCAAAGACAACTACTACCTTCAAACCCTTGGCATAGCCATGGGAACCAACTTCGCTCCCTTCTATGCCAACCTGACCATGGGCATCTGGGAAGCACAGCACATATGGGCCCATAAACCATTCATGTCTAAGATTATCTTTTACGGTTGCTACATCGATGATGTTATTATCATTTGGACGGAGACACCAATAACAACGAGCAGTTCGTCACTCACTGCAACAACAATAACATGGGCCTAACCTTCACCTCTGTAAATGACAGCGTGCATTTAGCTTTTCTGGACCTAGAATTATATCATGAAAATGGCCAAATCCATGTCAAAAACTACAACAAACCAACCGCAGGAAACTCCTTTCTACACCACAGAAGCTGTCACCACCCTCGCTGGCTTAACAACATCCCCAAAAGCCAATTCTACCACCTCAGACACAATTGCACCAAGCAGATGGACTACCAGGTCCAAAGTGAAACCCTCAAACAAAAATTTCTAGAAAAAGGCTACCGACCGCCGCTCATTGAACAATCACACACTAATCTGCTTATACTGCACTTGGAGGTGCTTGTCTGTTCTTTTCTAATCCTCCAGAGGGATTCCTCTTCCACCAAAAAGATAGACAAGGAACTCATATTAAGACTCTATTTACATGCCTGATGTATCCTCTGTCCTGTAAGTGTTTTTAACCCCTTGTGTGCTATTAAATCTGTTAAATACTGCACTTAGAGGTGCCTTTCTTCTTCTTTCTATATCCTCCAGAGCTGCTTCTCCTCCACTAAGTGCTGCCCAAAGTGCAATTGCCTAGTCATCACCAAGGACCAATCATTCACCAGAGCGTCCTAACCCCCTTCCTCTTCTGAATCTTCCTCGGTCTGGGGCTCCATGCAAGATCTCACCTTGTGGAGTTTGAATTATCATGAGTACAGTGAGGAATCAGCCCAGAACTACACATGAGAATTGTGTCAATGATCTCAAGGCAGCTGGGACCATAGTCACCAAGAAAACAATTGATAACACACTGTGCTGTAAAGGACTGAAATCCTGCAGCGCCCACAAGGTCCCCCTGCTCAAGAGAGCACATGTACAGGCCAGTCTTAAGTTTGCTAATGGACATCTGAATGATTCAGAGGAGAACTGGGTGAAAGTGTTGTGGTCAGATGAGACCAAAATCAAGCTCTTTGGCATCAACTCAACTCACCGTGTTTGGAGGAGAAGGAATGCTGCCCATGACCCCAAGAATACCATCCCCACTGTCAAACATGGAGGTGGAAACATTATGCTTTGGGGGTGTTTTTCTGCAAAGTGGACAGGACAACTTCTCAATCAAAGGGACGAAGGGTGGGGCCGTATACCATCAAATCTTGGGTGAGAACCTCCTTCCCTCAGCCAGGGCATTGAAAATGGGTCATGGATGGGTACTCCAGCATAACAATGGCCCAAAACACACGGCCAAGACAACAAAGCAGTGGCTCAAGAAGAAGCACATTAAGGTCCTGGATTGGCCTAGCCAGTCTCTAGACCCTAATCCCATATAAATTATGTGGAGGGAGCTGAAGGTTCGAGTGACCAAAAAGAAGTGGGACAAAATCCCTCCTGAGATGTGTGCAAACCTGGTGGCCAACTACAAGAAACGTCTGACCTCTGACTGCCAACAAGGGTTTCGCCACCAAGTACTAAGTCATGTTTTGGGAAGGGGTCAAATACTTATTTCACTCATTAAAATGCAAATCAATTTATAACTTTTTGAAATGTGTTTTTCTGTATATTTTTGTTGTTATTCTGTCTCTCACTGTTAAAATAAACCTACCATTAAAATTATAGACTGATCATTTCTTTGTCAGTGGGAAAACTTACAAAATGAGCAGTGGATCAAATACTTTTTTCCCTCACTGTTGGTACACTAGCACTGCAATACAAGGAACATAAGCACAGTCTGCTAAAGCAAATGTAAACCAAACCACTAAAATCTCAGATAAACTTTAACATGATAATGTCACTTGGAAAACATATTTTTATTTTCATGGCAAGCTTTTATGAAAATGACAGCTGGTTATACTGATATAAAGGTTCTTGTTTGGACACTTCGTGTTGTGAGGTGACAACGCTTTGTACCATCTCTCACAATCTCCTGCCTGTAAATCATCCTATTTACATGCTCTCTCAAAGAAATATATAAGCTTCTGCACTAATGTACACAGGTAAAATCTACTATTCTCACCATTTTAAAAAAAGCTGTTGCTAAAAAAAAAACCTTGACTTTGACTTCTAATACACCTGCCTTTGGGTCTGGTATGGTTTTTAAAGGAGTATCCCACAAAAACAACACAGATCCCCCCAAAAGCATATCAGATGCTTATATGAGCAGCCTTGTTGGCCAGAAAAGAAGGGAAAAAGAGCTTGCACACCCACTAAATGATCCATACCAGGCCAAATGCACTCAAAATGGGGAGGGTACCTTGTTGATGGGGACAAGGGCTTTTTCCCCACATCCTTTGCTTTGTGAATGTGGGGGTCTGTGTGTGGAGATCTTAACAGAATCTGAAAGCCCCCTTAAAATAAGGGGTCAGCAGATGAAAAAGTGTTAAATAGTACCCCTGGTTACTCACCACCCCCCCCCCCCCCCACAAAAGAAAAAATAATGCACAAGACTGTGACATTGTTTTTTATCAAATGAAAAAACACAACTATGATGTAAATCTATTGTCAATCGTGCCATCCAGGCATATGTATCCACGCCAATCACAATGAATTATGCTTGTCCGTCAGCTGAAACAAAACAAACTTGCTAACCAAGATGATCTACTCTTGACAGACTCTCACTACAGATGCCATTTCCCCAGGCTATAGCTGGATGTAAGAAAAAGGGTGTGAGATCGTGGGTGATGTAATTAACTATAACCTGGTCATTTATTTAGTAGTGATAGTGATACCACTACTAAATGAAGGACTTCTGATTAAGCAGCAGGAGGTTCAGTGGGCAGGCAAACCAGTCATTAAATGTATCTATTAAGTGAACTTTGAAAATGTAAAAACTTAAATATATTCCCCAGTCAAGAGAAAATAAACACTTTAAGGTTAAACAGATTCATATACTGTATGTATTTCAACTGTTTATATAGCCATTTGGAGATCAAACTTTAGGCAATGTTGAATAATATTTGTTTTTTTTCAAATTCAGAATTTCAAAATACTATTAAATCTCACTGAGCGGGCTCATGAAAACGTAAATAATGGCAAAATCTTTGTAAATGCAAACCTTCATTATCTGCATGTCTTCTATTGTTTAATCTAAAAAAATGGTTAAAAAAAAGATAATTTTACAAGACCTCCCATATTACTATGTTGCTCCATGAACACTTGTTGCACTTGCCACTAAGCAGTTAAATTTTTACCATTGTAATATTTTATTGTCAAGACTTTGAGCAATATGCCACCACACTAAAACCATCACAATTGATAATCGAGAGCTGTCTTACATAACAGCGCGGGATTCATTTCTAATAACAAAAAGAGAACAAAGCAACACTATTCTGCACTGCTACAGTCAAGATTGAGGATTTGAAAGAAGAGATGGGCCATGTTTTTGATTTATAATGATTGCAATCTAATTACAATCCAATTCATGTCACCAAATGCAATTGGATTTTAAAGTGCTTCACTATAGCCTGCCAACTTGTACAGAAGAATTTGATCTAGAAACTGTATTTTCCCTGCTACAGCAAGTCAGCATATAATGTAAAAAGAGATGGTTTCTTTAATCCAGCCAGCAAGAGAGAGATTGACTGTTGCCTCGGCTTCTTCTGTCTTACTCGAAACTTTTTTGGTTGTTTAATACATAATGAGAATGTTAGAAGCTGAAAAACCTATTGTTTTTATTATACCCTTTTAAAAAGTGTAAGCACTTTTTAAGTGTTTTTCAGAGAAAATTAACCATTTGCATAAATCTGTGCTCCAGTAAAGAGCAAAGAATTCAGTGCTTCCACAGCCATACACATGTAGACACACTGTAGGGTCAATATTTGGATGGCAGCCAGTTAACTTGTTAACCTCTCTGTGGAATCTGGGAGGCAACTTGAGCACCAGAATTAAGTTCTTGTACACAAAGGAAGCACGTGAAGAACATACAAACTCTATGCAGATAGGGTCCTGTGTGGCAATTTAATTGACCGTAGATCTGCAAGACAAGAGTGGGGATAAACCTCAATAAAAACAACCCCTACAGAACCCCCCCCTGAACTGCAAAGGTTAAATGCTTGTTTTGTCTTGGGTGGACATAAAAAGCAACCACATTTACCTTATTTTTTACTTCCACGGGTTTCCTTACAGCTACACAACAGGTCCCCCACAGCTGCTTCTGTTTGCTGCTCCATTGATCACTGGCACGCTGACATCATTGCGTACAATGCAGGACCAGCAGTAAATGAGGACACCAAGGGCCTACATACAACTCAAAAGGCCAGCTGCCATGGAAGTGAGGCACAAGGTAAGTATAGTTGATACTTCCTCCATGCCCACCAAAATGAAATAAGCATTTATCCTTGTAGTGCCTGGGGATCCCCACTGCAAGAGTATTTTTTTGTGGAATTAAGTTTTAGGAAAGTGTTTTGCTAGAACTAACTAACTTTCTTTTGTGTGTTTAGTAAATTAAAAGACTAAAATTGGAGTCCACGGCAAACATCTAAATTTACTTTTGAGATACTTACGATATATACAAATAGTTTTAGCTGTCAGGGGATGTAATACTGTTTAATCAATCTCGTACTATGCTGCATGCTGTGCAATGAATCATCAGTGATACTATTGATTCACTGCACAGTAAGTGAGCTGGTGACACAAGCAGGGGAATTTAATTAAGCTCCATTGCATATATGTAAAAAAGATACTAATACCAATATACTGTATATCACAATAAACTCATATATGTACACAATAATTCAAATGTCCACATTATGATTCATAAAGATCAAAAAATCAGGAACAAAACAAAAAACAAAAAAGTCCCTCAATATTGGTGATATTCTCATTCAGGTATAAAGTGCAGTAGTGCCAAGTGCTGTAAATAAATTTGGGGCAATCCATGCTCCCCCCCCCACGGTGTGTCCGCTCACTCACCAGTTGCTATGCACTCCCATAACAGAAGTCTTGTGCGCTTTGCATGTCAATTGGAATGCTGAGATTAGTAGTCCTCCAACCAGGCTTCTTCTTTGTAGACCCTGATTCTCCTCATATATGGTATAATGGCAAAGAAAGAGGAAGTATATCCCGTAATTCCATTTATTAAAAGATTGTTTAAAAGACACAATATTCCACTCACATTATACAGGGTAAAACAGGCTTAAAACAGCATAATCCAGAAACCCGCTGCCACTTGCGAGTCACCGGCTGGATCTGACGTCATAAATATATGTAATCCACTTAGAATAAGAGAGTACACATATAGTCCATCTGAGGTGATTGGACCACAAATCCTGCAGCACCTTGGAAGGATCGGGGAGCGCCCATAAATGTATGTAATCCATTTTGAATAAGGGAGTATACATATAGTCCATCTGAGGTGACAGGCCCATAAATCCTGCAGCGTCTTGGAAGGATCAGGGAAAATCCAGCTTGTGTAGAAAATAAGAACATAAACAGGGAGCAAGAATGTGGTAATAATATGGTAATTTTAATAAATAATACGAGCAATATAGACTGATAATTGGTGTGCATCCATAGGCTATGGATGTACACCTAATGTCAGTGGATATTGTTTTTATTATTTATTAAAATTACTCATTGTTAACACATTTCTGTGCCTTGTTTGTATCCCCATATTAGGGAAATTACTTGTGTCACCCTTACTACAAAACTCCTTTGGTCATGAGCCTTTCGCACTGAGGAAGGGACATCCAGTATGGACACTCCAACCTCAGCACCAGGCACTAACAAAGTTATGCACCTGTCTGGGACAGGTACATAAATCAGATGCAATCACTTACAATTTTTATTTTCACCGGCCTGATGGAATTCTAAAGGGTGCCTATGACACCTTTTATAAATTACCTCTAATATGCTTTAAAGCTGAACAAAGAAATAATGGGCCAGGGGCCTTGTTACGCACTGCAATAGATGTGTGCAAATTGCACAAATTGCAAGAGTGGCTGAATAAATTTACAAATCATTTGGCAAGCAAATTAGTTTACATATATGTTTTACAACTCCATACTAGGCTGTTTTTCTTTCTTATGTCTGATGATGCCCAAATAGCACAGGTTTTCATGATATAATCTGTCTCCTGTAAAGGGAGTTTCTTTTGCCACAAAACATTACTTCCAGGGAAATAATTCAGTGAATAGCTTTAGCACCAATGTTGCAAAACTAATTTTTCATATTTGTGAGTTCTGATGCAGCTGCTTCCACCAGCATCTAATCATGCAGGTCTATTTTTTTGTCACAGTTTTACTTTATTCACACCATCCTTATCGGCATATGAAGACTTTGCTTTCTCTAGTTGACAAACAAGCAGCTGCATGTATGTAGACTAGAAGTGGCTGCAAGCAAGCTGCAGGGAATCAAAGGCACTGAAAGGCAACACATGATGGAAAACATATGAAAATAGTATTTTATTAAATATTTTATGCAGAATTAAGTTACACAAATAAATATTAACAACAACTTTGTCAGTGCCCATCAGTGCAACCTCACCTGTGTACAATGATACAGCCTACTTGTGTCTATCAATGCCAATTCACCTGTGCACAACAATGCAGCCTGTGTCCATCATTGCTTCTTCACCTGTGCCCAACAATGCAGCCTACCTGTGCCCAACAGTGCAGCCTACCTGTGTCCATCAATGCTGCTTCACCTGTGCCCAACAATGCAGCCTACCTGTGTCCATCAATGCCACTTTACCTGTGCCCAACAATGCAGCCTACCTGTTCCCAACAATGCAGCCTACCTGTGTCCTTCAATGCCGCTTCACCTGTGCCCAACAATGCAGCCTAACTGTGCCCAACAATGCAGCCCAACAGATTTGCAGCTGGGACCTTTAGTCCCCCACAGTCAATGCAGCCTACCTGTGTCCAACAATGCAGCCTACCTGTGTCAAACAATGCAGTACCTGTGTCCAACAATGCAGCCTACCTGTTCCCATCAATGCAGTCTACCTGTGTCCATCAATACAGCCTACCTGTGTCCAACAATGCAGCCTACCTGTATCAAACAATACAGCCTACCTGTGTGCATCAATGCAGCCTACCTGTGTCCAACAATGTAGCCCACCTGTTCCCATCAATGCAGCCTACCTATGTCCACCAATGCAGCCTACCTGTGTCCATCAATGCAGCCTACCTGTGTCCAACAATGCAGCCTACCTGTTCCCATCAATGCAGTCTACCTGTGTCCATCAATGCAGCCTACCTGTGTCCAACAATGCAGCCTACCCGTGTCCAACAATGCAGCCTACCCGTGTCAAACAATGCAGCCTACCTGTGTCCATCAATGCAGCCTACCTGTTTCCATCAATACCGCTTCACCTGTGCCCAACAATGCAGTCTACCTGTGTCCATCAATACAGCCTACCTGTGTCCAACAATGCAGCCTACCTGTATAAAACAATGCAGCCTACCTGTGTCCAACAGTGCAGCCTACCTGTTCTCATCAATACAGTCTACCTGTGTCCATCAATGCAGCCTACCTGTGCCAAACAATGCAGCCTAACTGTGCCCATCAATGCAGCCTACCTGTGCCCATCAATGCAGCCTACCTATGTCCACCAATGCAGCCTACCTGTGCCCATCAATGCAGCCTACCTGTGTCCAACAATGCAGCCTATCTGTTCCCATCAATGCAGTCTACCTGTGTCCATCAATGCAGCCTACCTGTGTCCAACAATGCAGCCTACCTGTGTCAAACAATGCAGCCTACCTGTGTCCATCAATGCAGCCTACCTGTTTCCATCAATACCCCTTCACCTGTGCCCAACAATGCAGTCTACCTGTGTCCATCAATGCCATTACCTGTGCCCAACAATGCAGCCTACCTGTTCCCAACAATGCAATCTACCTGTGTCCTTCAATGCCTCTTCACCTGTGCGCAACAATGCAGCCTAACTGTGCCCAACAATGCAGCCTGCTTGTGTCCAACAATGCAGCCTACCTGTGTCCATCAATGCAGCCTACCTATGCCTATCAATGCAACCTTCCTGTGCCCATTAATGCAGCCTACCCGAGTCCATCAATGCAGCCTACCTGTGTCCATCAATGCAGCCTACCTGTGCCCATCAATGCAGCCTACCTGTGTCCAACAATGCAACCTATCTCTTTCCATCAATGCAGTCTACCTGTGTGCATTAATGCAGCCTACCTGTGTCCAACAATGTAGCCTACCTGTGCCCATCAATGCAGTTTATCTGTGTCCATCAATGCAGCCTACCTGTGCCAAACAATGCAGCCTACCTGTGCCCATGAATGCAGCCTACCTGTGCGAAACAATGCAGCCTACCTGTGCCCATGAATGCAGCCTACCTGTGTCCATCAACCAAGGAGACGGCTGTGACACTGTTCCACTCCACTAGCCGCAGCTATGAGCTACAGGGCGTGGTGCCGGCTGGCCTGGGAGCACACACGGCTGCAAGAGCAGCCCAACAGCTTTACAGCTGGGACCTTTAAACCCCCACAGTCAATGCAGCCTACATGTGCCCATCGATGCAGCCTACCTGTGTCCAACAATGCTGCCTAATTGTTCCCATCAATGCAGTCTACCTTTGTCCATCAATGCAGCCTACCTGTGTCCAACAATGCAGCCTACCTGTGTCAAACAATGCAGCCTACCTGTGCCAAACAATGCAGCTTACCTGTTCCCATCAATGCAGTCTACCTGTGTCCATCAATGCAGCCTACCTGTGTCCAACAATGCAGCCAATTGTACCCATCAATGCAGTCTACCTGTGTCCATCAATGCAGCCTACCTGTGCCAGACAATGCAGCCTACCTGTGCTCATCAATGCAGCCTACCTGTGCCCATCAATGCAGCCTACCTGTGTCCAACAATGCAGCCTACCTGTTCCCATCAATGCAGTCTACCTGTGTCCATCAATGCAGCCTACCTGTGTCCAACAATGCAGCCTACCTGTGTCAAACAATGCAGCCTACCTGTGTCCATCAATGCAGCCTACCTTTGTCCATCAATGCAGCCTACCTTTGTCCATCAATGCAGCCTACCTCTGCAGGGTAAGTAAGAGGAGAGGAAGAGGAGATTCAGCCAGATCATCAGAGTGCCAAGGAACATCACTGTAACAGTTTTTATTTGAATTGCCGAGCATTCACCACTCCCCGTAACATATAGCCCCACCTCCTGGCCTGGGTACTTTGATACATGTCACACATCCCGGGATTGGATGGGTGATCTGTCTATCAAAGTACCTGGGCCAGGAGGCGGGGCTGTGTGGGACTGCGAGTGCGGGGAACAACACTTGGCAATTCCAATAAAAGCTGTTACATCGATGTTCCTCTGCACTCTTAGGATCCGGCCACCTGCTCTCCTCTCTCTTCCCTGGGGCAAACAATGGGAGAACGGCGCCCATCCAACCCCACCTGCCGGTGGTGCTCGCCCCCCCCCCTACGCTCTGAGGCAGTCCACACTCACCAGCCCTCATTTTCCACTTGCAAAATGCGAGTAGGCGAGTGGAAAATTTGAGGGCTGCTTTAGTTTATTTTTCAAATTACAATATTTATATTAGTATTTTACTATTTGTCTGTTAGTATTATTTTATGTTATGTATATACAGTATGTTATTTGGTTTATACCTTGTATCAGGGTATGGTAGTGACAACTGGTTAGGCAGTTTTCTTTTTAATTTTCCTACTCAGAAGTCAAGTGCACAATTCTTTTACAGTTTGTATCATTATTAATAAATGTTAGTAGACCATTATTTAAATTACTGTAATCATCTTTAGCATGCTTTTCATCAATAGCAATTTGGATCATATTTGGAGCATATTCATTTTTTATAGCATTACTTGTTATGTATTTCTTTTTGCTGTGATAGCAAAGCTTATCAGCATTCTAACCCTTTGTTTTGATTCTGTAAACAAAAAATAAAAAAAGTTTCATGAGCTGTGTTACCCTTATGGTGTAGAAAGTTACAAAGTGCCAGAGAAAATCTGAACACTCCAGATGTTGATATGTATATAGTTAGAAACAGCTAGAAAAAGACCTGGGCATACCAATAGAGGGAATGAGTACAGCAAGAAAGTGCTGCTGAGAGGAAAAACTGCAGCTATGAGATAGGAGAAAGAGAGAGAATTATAAATCCAAAGGAAAAAGTGAGGACAGAGAAAGAAGCCAAGAAAAGAGCGGGAAAAAGCTGACTTTGTGTTTCTTCAGAGAACATACTGTAGAATGACTTTAGCCTGATAAGTAGCAATGTACCTAGCAGGATCATAAAACTGTCCATGATCAAATAGTGTTTTGGAGGCTAGTAGCTCATTGACTATACATGACTACTTTTTTTTTCTTTTAACTTTTCCAAAGTCAATTTATTTTAAAATGTGAACTTCTGTCTGCTTTCAACTCACATCTGCAAGTCCAATTTCTTCATCTCACATACACATTTGCACTTTGTTTGTAAATACATCTCAGTGAATCGATTTCATCAAGCCCATCGTTCACTTATTATGTATTTGCTTTGTTGACATAAATTACGCATAATGAACACAGTACAATCCCCATTATTCTTGAAAGCTGTTCTATTAATGAACTGAAAATGCTGACTTCTTATATATTCTGACCGTGCGATGGAGAATTTTTAAAATGGCTTTGCTGCTGAGATTGTAGAAAGATTTATTTTTCTTTTAAGAGATATGATGAATACAGCAAATGTGACTGGAGAAAAGCCAGAAGAGCTTCTCATCAGAAAATGAGAAATCTAGGGCTCTAGAAATGATTTGGTTATTGTCTTACTGAAATACTGCATGTGACTTGTAAAACCCAGAACTGATGGGTTAATTGCATTAAATAAAAATGGTATGGATTGCTTTGTATGAAAGTAATAAAGGTATGTTATAAGAGATGAAAGGATTTGTTTTACAGCTACCCTTTGCTTTGGATGTATTTAAAGTGAAACTGTACTTCACCCACATGTGAAAAAGGAACAATTTAGCCCTCCCCAGTAGCATATATTTACCTTCCATTTAATTCATCAACATGTCCCACAAAGGAAAGCTATGTAAAATCTATAAGCCACCAGAGTCATAGCTTACTTAGGACTATAAACTTGTGACAGCACTGACTGGCCTAGCACTGTTACATGGAATGAGCCAGTGAGATTGATTTGCGACAGGCAAATAGATTGTTCACTTTGCAAGGGAAATTGCTTCAGTGCTTAGTGAAGGAGATGAAGTTCTGCTGACTTCCATCGTCCAATAATGTGCAAGCAAAATGCAATTTTTTTCTTGCACATGATTGGCTATCCTTTGCATAGTAAAGTTTCACCGCATTCATTAACCACTTCAGCCCAGGAAGGATTTGCCCCCTTAATGACCAGGCCATTTTTTTCGATACGTCACTACGTAATTTTAACTGACAATTGCACGGTCATGCCACGCTGTACCCAAAATAAATTGATGTCATTTTTTTTCTTACAAAGAGAGCTTTCTTTTGGTGGTATTTGATCACCTCTGAGGTTTTTCTTTTTTCTGCTATAAACAAAAAAAGAGCGACAATTTTGAAAAAAACATTTTTTTTTTTAGTTTTTGCTATACTACAGTACTTATCCCAAAAAAATATTAAAAAAATAATCTCTTCTTCAGTTTAGGACAATATGTATTCTTCTACATATTTTTGGTAAATAAAATCGTCATAGGCATATATTGATTGGGTTGCACAAAAGGCGTTTAAAAAATAGGGAATAGATGTATGGCATTTTTATTCATTTTTTTACCAGTAATGGCAGCAATCTGCGATTTTCTATCGGGACTGCGACATTGCAGTGGACAGAGCAGACACTTTTGATACTTTTTTGGGACCACTGACATTTATACAGCGATCAGAGCTAAAAATAGCCACTGAGTACTGTATAAATGTCACTGCCAGGGAAGGGGTTAAACTCTAGGGGGCAATCAAGTGGTTAACTGTGTTCCCTAGGTATGTTTCTAGGTGTGGGGGTTGGGCTGGCAGGGACATGACAGATCTCACTGTTCCCGATGACTGGGTACAGTAGATCACTGTCCTGTCCCCTGTCAGAATGGGGATCTGCCTTGTTTACATTGGCAGATCCCCGTTCTGCCTCTGTAGAAGGCAATCGTGGGATGCCTGATATCTGACTTGTATCTTGGTGCAGACTTCTGAGAAAACTGGTGAGCCAATTACACAAGCAGGAAATGATGTTTATGGGGAATGGTCAGTACACACTCTGTGTACAGAACAACTCCAGGTAGCCATATTGCAATGCATTCTCAGAAAATTACAGAATTACAGATTGAGATTGAAAAGGAAAGGTAATTTTTAATCACATTCAATTACAATATGATTAGTGTCGCAATTATTTGCGCAATATTATTTTTTTTTATTCACTATTTTTTCCCCCATGAAAGTGGAGCTACCCTTTAAGCTACTGGAGCCAGGAGAAAAGTTTTTGGGCAAAATAGACTTTGCATGTAAAATAAAGTTTTTTATTGCAGGACTTTAGTTCCACTTTAATAACTTTGGGAGTCAGTGGACAACATGATAGTCTTCACCCTACCCTACCATTGACAGCCATGACATGCTGAGCAGTGGCTCCTAACAAAATGATGCTACTCAATGATGTGGGAATACTACAAAGAATAAAAATGTTTTCATTGTTATCTTTTCCGGTCAGTTTGGAAGCAGTAATATTTAGGAGTAGTTCTTCTGGTGCTTGCTCACTTAGGGCAAAAGAACAGGTTTGCAGAAATGTCTTGAGAATTTACAGTTCTAATGTGGATACATTGAGGTAATTGGTCTGGAAGTTTGTGCGCTCCAACCCCCGAGGCTATGAACAAAGTGCCTTGGTTAGAGCATGGTTTAGCATGCAAAGGGTGTCTGAACAGGTCTGAGATTAAATCTAGTCAAACACATCAAGAATTCTCTCTTTCAGCCCCACAGCTTGAAAAACAGAAATCAATGGATTTCCCTTATCCATGCTAAGCAGCATGGATGGTGAGATCTCCACTGCTACAGCAGCAGATGTCAAACTACCCAAGCAGATATTTCATCTACTCTCCCATATTGAGAGACAATCTAGAGTAGACTATGAGATTGGTTTTTTGGATTGATATCAATGCTGACAATCATAGCCAGTGGTACAAAACTGTTGATTTGAATCCTGGCAGCATCCTAGGTCTTTAAGTAGGGGAGGGAAGAATCTGCATTGGGTTCTCAGAACTCTGTTAGCATAGTGGGACTAGCAGAAGGCTTGCAGTTGAAAGGTGAGTTTAAGCGTGCTCATGTATAAAAGTATAAAGACATTGTATAGCCTGTGCAGAAACAAATGCTGTCTTTGCAGTTAGAGGGGAGAAACCTCTCCCTTGGAGGTGCAATTTAAAGATGAAAAAGTTAGGAATATCCTGCTGGATGGAGATCTGTGTGCTGCAATAGTTATTTCAAACTTATGTCATCCTGTATAAATTGGTATGATTTCCGCGCTCAGGACAATGGGTATACATATGGAAGTGTGTGTAAGACTGCTGCCTCCCCTATAAACTCCACTAGTTGGAGTAAGAGAACGTACGCTATCCGAGACACCAGTTTTCATCTCTTTACAGTCCCTGCCAATTGAAGTGCCTTTTTAGCTTGTTTTTAAGCTGTTTTAATGTTGAGTGACTTAAATAAAATACTCATAAATTGGATTACGCTATGAGTGTCGATCTTATTTTCCCATCCATCCACATGCACGACTGAGCATCTAACACAGTGTTGAGGAACCCTGACCACTGGACACCAGGACACTAGGCAGACCTGCTTACATGCTGCAGGGGTGTCGCTATCTGGTGAGTATGGAAACAAGAGGGAAGCATGTGTGGAGTCACCTGTTTGCACAAGAATATATTGTTTACTGCACAAGTCACTTTGAGGAAATTGACACACTGCACTTTGAAAACACTTTAATTTATAGAAGTACTGGTTGCACTTTTTCTGCATTTTCCATTTTTATCTATTGTTTTATTCACTAATGAATGTATGATCAGTTCACACTTTATAAGGTTCACTAAGTAAGGTTTAACGTTCATTATTTTAACAGCACCAATTACCCCTTCATTATTACATTTGTTATGTCATCCTGTGTATCCTCCTCGTTACAGGCCTGATTGTATGTGAAGTACAGTATGTGCAGATTTGCTTCCTCAGTAATTTGGCAGCCTGCTCAACCATTCCCTTCTTCATAATGAGTATACACAGCCCTGTGAAAAGATTGCTGTTTGTTTTTTAAAGAGTTACTGTAATCGTTTTGTTTTTGTCTTACAGAGAAATTTGTGAACATCTGGCAGGTTAATTTGTGTGATAATGGTTTAAAAATGCACAGTAATGTTTAATATGAGTTGCTTAATGGTGACATGAACTAATACATTTTTCTAAAACATGGGCATCCTGATTGACATAGACTCACCTCATGAACATAAATAACATTTGTTATTTGCATTTTTCAGTTTTATTTAATTTATGTTACTTTTTACAGTGAGTGTTCCTTACATGAGTGTATTTCCTTTTAACTCTCCGATGTACACCTGAGAAAAGGCAGATATCTGTCCCCTTATAAAGAAGGCTTCAAGATCCCAGTAGTACTCCCCCGCTAGGTTTCCCTAACCTCCTTTTTGGAGCATCAGAGATGGGGAAGGTAGGGGAGAAGACATGAGACATCAGGGATGGGGAAGAATTCATGAAATATCAGAGATGGGGAAGAATTCATGAGACATCAGAGATGGGGAAGGTGGGGAAGAATTCATGAGACATCAGAGATGAGGAAGGTGGGGAAGAAGACATGAGACATCAGAGATGGGGAAGGTGGGGAAGAATTCATGACACATCAGAGATGGGGAAGGTGGGGAAGAATTCATGACACATCAGAGATGGGGAAGGTGGGGAAGAAGACATGAGACATCAGAGATGGGGAAGGTGGGGAAGAAGACATGAGACATCAGAGATGGGGAAGGTGGGGAAGAAGACATGAGACATCAGAGATGGGGAAGGTGGGGAAGAAGACATGAGACATCAGAGATGGGGAAGGTGGGGAAGAAGACATGACACATCCGGGATGGGGAAGAAGACATGAGACATCAGAGATGGGGAAGAATCCATGAGACATCCGAAATGGGGAAGGTGGGGAAGAATTCATGAGACATCAGAGATGGGGAAGGTGGGGAAGAAGACATGAGACATGGGTACATTGCAAGGAGGAGTTTACCCATTTTTAAGGACTACATTGTACTGTTCTGTAATACCATATGCAGTTTTAAGGCATCCTCCAAGCATGTTATTATTGGGTATTTTTAATGTTACCCTTTAACCACTTGCTGCCTCACTCCTTACATTTACTACAGCAGCTGCAAGCTCAGGGGCATACTGGTATATTGCTGAGCATATGCAGACTGGTGGTCCCCCTGGGGCATGCAGTGGAGCAATCCCATGACTGCTGAGTCCACCAGATGCAGCAGATCATGGCACTCAGTACCCAGACACTGGTTTCATGTGATAGCTATTATTGGTCATAGTGATTACATGATTAGAATGTGAACACAATACTCATGAATAGAGTTGAGCGGACACCTGGATGTTCGAGTTCGGCGGGTTCGGCCGAACTTTGCGAAAAAGTTCGAGTTCGGCCCCGAACTTGACCCCGAACCCCATTGAAGTCAATGGTGACCCGAACTTTTGGTCACTAAAATGGCTCTAAAAAAGTCCTGGAAAGGGCTAGAGGGCTGCAAAAGGAAGCAAAATGGGGGTCAGAGTAGGACAAGTGCCCTGCAAACAAATGTGGATAGGGAAATAACTTAAAATCACATAAAGAAAAATAAAAAATAAAGGAGGAGTTGGATGTGGAGTAGGAGGTTGAGGAGGCGGTGCCCGTGGCGGTGGAGGAGGAGGAGGTAGCCAACATTGTTTTTTGTTTGTTTGTTTTTTTTTCTAATTGGGGTAGCCCCCAAAATATTGAGAAATATTAAAAAAAAAAAAAAGATCACTATCTGCAGACAAACCCAGAGATGTTCTAGCACGGGTTCTCTTTTTCCATATAAAATGTACCATGGTTTATTTTTCATGTTTCTCCTGTTACAAATTCCAATAAAGACCCATGGAAAGCACACCAGCAGAGCCATAAAAAAGCATAAGAGACTGCTGCATGACTTGTGGCTCAGACTGCTTGGCTGATTTACAAGGGGCTGAGGTGAAAGACAGATGGCCATGGGGTTCAGGTGCCAACTCTGAGCTTGCTAAAAACTTTACAGGCCCAGGCCCAGGCACGGTGCCTGTGGGCTTTCAAGCCATGCCTGGGCTTGCAATGTCAGGCCCAAGCGAGTTGTGATGACTGTTACGGAGGTCAAGGAAGTGTAACAGAGGGTGGGCCAGGGAACGACTTTCGAGTCTCAACCGTGGACTTGGGGTACCGGTAGACAGAAAGTGGAGTCGGGGAACATTTAGTCGGTTCGTCAGACTCGGTGTTCAGTACGTCGTCAGAGAATACGAAAAAATACCGAGACGACCACACGAAAGGTACCCAGAAATAACCTTAAACATTGTCCTCTTTGTACTTTTTATTTGGTACCATGTAAAATATACCTTTT
>BLSH010248743.1:8376-24581 GCA_018402905.1 Glandirana rugosa | reverse complement strand
ATGCTCCTAGAACGCCTGACGGTGCTCCCTGCATGTTCGGCCTCTGTATGTGGCCAGGGTGTGAAAAAGTCTCACACATGTGGTATCGCCATACCTGGGACGAGTAGCAGAATATATTTTGGGGCTTTTTGTTATGTACATGCTATGTGTTAGAAATATCTTATAAATTGACCACTTTGTGTAAAAATAAAAGTGTTTTCATTTTCTTTCCACGTTTTTCGAAGACTTGTGGAAAAAAATGAACCATTCAAAAGACTCATAATGCCTCACATAATATACATTGGGGTGTTTGCTTTCCAAAATGGGGTCATTTTGTGGGTAATTCCATTGTCCTGGTGCTCCAGGGCCTTCAAAAGTGTAATAGGTGGTTAGGAAATTATATGTGAAATTTCTGCTCCTAGAATGCCTGACGGTGCTCCCTGCATGTTGGACCTCTCTATGTGGCCAGGCTGTGTAAAAGTCTCACACGTGTGGTATCGCCATACTCGGGATGAATAGCAGAATATATTTTGGGGGGTAATTTTTGCTATGTACATGCTATGTGTTAGAAATTTCTTATAAATTGACCACTTTGTGTAAAACTAAGTGTTTTCATTTTCTTTCCACGTATTTCGAAGACTTGTAGAAAAAAATGAACCATTCAAAAGCCCCATAATGCCTCATAGATTATACGTTGGGGTGTTTGCTTTCCAAAATGGGGTAATTTTGTGGGTAATTCAATTGTCCTGGTGCTCCAGGGCCTTCAAAAGTGTAATAGGTTGTTAGGAAATTAGATGTGAAAATTCTGCTCCTAGAATGCATGACGGTGCTCCCTGCATGTTGGACCTCTCTATGTAGCCAGGCTGTGTAATTGGAAGTATGCATATGCTGTGTGAGAGAAATAACTTGTTATGACAATTTTGTGCACAAAAAAAAAAAATAATAATTTCTTAATTTTCCCAAGAATTGTGGGAAAAAAAGTACAACTTCAACAAACTCGCCTCTTACTAAATAAATTGGAATGTATGCTTATCAAAAGGGGGTAATTTGGGGGGTATTTGTACATTCCTGACGTTCCAGGGCCTCAAGAAATGAGATAGGCCATCAGTGCATCAGGTGTGATCAATTTTCAATGATTGGCACCATAGCTTGTAGACTCTATAACTTTCACACAGACCAAATAATACACACTTATTTGGGTTATTTTTACCAAAGATAGGTAGCAGTATAGGTTTGGCCCAAATTTATGAACAAAAATTACTTATTTGCTAAATTTTATCACAGAAACTAAAAAAGTGTTTTTTTTTTTCAAAATTTTCGCACCTTTTTCACTTATGTCGCAAAAAATAAAACCCCAGAGGTTCTTAAATACCACCAAAAGAAAGGTCTATTTGTGTGAAAAAAAAATGATAAAAATTTAGTTTTTAATACAGTGTAGCTCGAGAGAGTAATTGTCATTCAAAGTCTGAGAGCGCTGAAAGCTGAAAATTGGTCTGGGCAGGAAGGGGGTATAAACATCCTATAATGAAGTGGTTAACATACATTTTTACCACCTGCTGACCCAGCAACAATAATTATACTGCAAGCCGGCGGGAGCTGCAGGCTCAGCGACATACTAGTACCACCCTGCAGCCTGCACCAGCACAATCCATGACCACTGTGTCTGGTGGTTTCAATGGATCACAGTGATCGGTACCGGGCTGCTGTGAGCGGCCAGGGTATCATGTGATCACTATGATTGGTCATAGAGATCACATGATTAGAATGTCACCAAAACAGTCATGCATGGCTTCCATTCATTAATGTTTTACTCAGTATTTTGATTTGATTTTGTGATTGGCCCACAGCTATCACATGGCACCAGGGCCAATCACAGCACTCTGTACCATGTTCAATCACAGATCACCATAGTAATCAAGCTGTTATGAATGAAAGCCAATTATGACTATTGCTTATAACAGTGACCATCACTGTTATAAGCAATACTAGTCTAAATAAAAATCCCTGACCACTCCCCCCCAGAGTAGTATATTGTCACTATGACACTGAACTAAAGTTTAAAAAAAAAACAAAAAACAGCGTGTGGTTTGGCCTTGGAGCGAGATGGCCACCTAAAGAGTGAGCTCCCCCCGACGGTGTTACTCTGCTTCTTTCTATAGAGGCAAAAATGCACTACAGTACCTGTACACTATGGAGACAGCTTCCCGACCATCCTCAACCTCAAGATCCCATTCACAGAGAGAATCGGGCGGAGGATTAAGCCAAAGCATACTGGCAATGTTCCACTCCCAGAGGAGCAACATGGCGGCGTCACAAGGCCCCTCACCACACGTGAGTCAGTCCGCGCTTCACACAGCTCCAACTTCACAGCCCATGCCCAGCTACAGTCTTACTGACTCCGCATCAACAACCGAGCCTCAGTGACCTCTGCTGGGTCACAACAGACATTAAGGAGACCCTGATTGCCGCGATCTCTGAGCTCCGCGTTGACATACAAGCAATAGCGGGCAGACTCCATGAGGTGGAAAAGCTGACTGCTAAGCAAAAGACGGCCATCCTCCAAACTACCCAGACAGTCGACATCCACACCATGCAACTTCGGGAGCTTAACCGACATATGGAAGACCTCGACAACCAGGGAAGGAGGCATAACCTGAGGCTGAAAGGGCTTCCTGAAACTGTTGACCCCAACCAACTACAAGTGACAGGTATATTTAATGGCCTCCTTGACAGACCCCCTAGCACACCGATACATATGGAACATATCCACCGTGCTCTACGCCCGAAGGGAAGGAATTCTAACCCTCCCAAGGGACATAATCTGTCATATCATAGACTATAAATTGAAAGAGGACATACTACGCAAGGCTTGCAACAAGACCCATTTACATTATGAAGAGAAGGAAATCCGAATATTTCAAGATCTCTCTAATATCACACTACAGCACCGCAGAGCTTTGCGCCCACTGCTGGCAGTCCTGCAAGAAAGGAGAATTCTATACAGATGAAAGTTTCCGTTTGCCTTGTTTGCATCATACCAGGGCCAACATGCACTCCTTAGAGTCCCAGGGGACCTACCTACATTTTTTGAAACACTGGACATCTCCCCAATTGATGTCCCAGAGTGGTATGCTGACTATCACCCGGCTGATGGACGCACAGGACCAGGGGTATCGAAGGCGTCACTCTCCATCTGACCAACTGCTCAACCACACAGCTTCTGGACAGCATAACCTCACCAATCCTACCAAGGCTCCGCACACCAGGAGGGCCTGCAGAGATTATTGATTCAATGCAGCAACCTACAGATACCAGATAAGTGACAATTGCCTCAGTTAAAACTCCCATGCCAAAAAACAGCATAGACCAGCCAGTGCCCTTTACTCCCTTATCTTGTCTGATTAACTGAGAAAACCTTGCAAGAGCCTGCTCTTTAACTTACAGATCAAATACCGCGTGGATCACAGGTATTAGAACCTTCTTTTTCCACCATTTATAAGCCTAATAACCCACCGGTAAAACCCCTGAAAAATATATATTGTTTATGGCCTTTTGATCCTACTACATACCTACCCACTAACAGCTACTCAGTACCACGCCAAGACTTGTAAGGAATAGAAATTTGCCCTTGATCCTCAGTATGACTCTTTCCCCATTTACAAGACTCCCTGCCCCTAACGAGCTTATACATGAGGTCCCACACAATGGCCAGAAACAGAATAAAACTGAACTGCAACATCTTGAGTTCTAGCTATTTAGCTCTTATGAAAAGGTCCAACACAAGCTTATCAAGACAATATTTTTCTGCTACTTCTAGGGCATACTGTGCAGTGTCCAAAAGCTGGGCTACTAAATCTGGTAAAGTTATAAGTTACTAGGCTTTCATCTTAGTCAATTATAGAATTTAAGTGATGTTTATTGTTATCGTAGCTAGGACGTTAATTACCAATGACATGCTGTGCTACACCTGAAACTCATGTTCTTATGATGGTTTATGTTCCTAATACTTACGCATACTGCCGTGTTACATGTTATGGTTACGTGACATGGTAATACCGATGTCAGAGCCATAGGGTCCCTCACTAAAAATATGACGGACTCCTGTCACCCCATTAGCCAAACCTACCCTTTTATACTAACCTGGTAGCTTATGTGCAAAATTAACCCATACACATACCCATATATAGGAGCTTCATAGCCTCTAAATGCACCTATACATATTTGCTCCTTTACACCGTCTGGTGGACATGCTCTTATTGGTATTACTACTGTTATTGTTTGATATTACCTTTAGCATTTTTGTAATAGGCTTCTCTCTGACTTCAAATCCACCCCCGCACAGTGGTTCTTCCCAAAACACATGCCCCCGCTCTCAAACCATACCACGCATTTAAACCACTGACTCTCCTCGGCCACACCTGAATGCAGGTGTACACCCGATCCATTTGGACGAGCGAGCAGGTTATTGCGAGTCGCCGACCACCATACACCTATTCCCTCAAAACAAAGCAAAGTATCTGTAACTCATAGTACACACTGCTCACAGACCCTTATTAGAGCTACCTCGTACACCCAATGATATCTGGTATTAAGCCCCCTTGCTTCTCTTTGCCGGTAGCTTGAATGTACCCCCACCCACTCCCCTGCTCTAGACCACAATTATATTGACTGCCCCTCTCTCTCATCCATCACTAACTCAACCTCTATAACCTCCAGCAAACAATACCCTAACCACCCAAAGCATCCCCCGAAATATAATGGTGTCACCCACACATAACCACAGTCCTACCACACTGAATGACATCCCGCTGAATACACGGGCCTCAATATCCCAGAAAAAACGTCCCAAGTTCTAACCTTCATGCACAAAAATAGAGCAGACATAGTTTTCCTACAGGAAACTTATTTCAAAACCGAACCTATCCCTAAAATTATAAACTTTCGGTACCCCAAAGTCTTCCATGCGACCAATCAAAAGGCCAAATCTACAGGAGTCACCACCCTAATAGCGAAAAACTGCCCACTTCAAAACAGACAGTGTCAAATCAGACCCAGAGGGACGCTATCTTCTTATTAAGAGGTCACTCTATGGGAAGCACATTACTCTACTGAACTTGTATGCACCTAACTCAAAACAAGTCCCATTCTTCCGATCCCTAACGAATCTGATTATGGACTTCCAAAGGGGGATGTTGATACTAGGAGGCGACTTTAACATACCCCTCAACCCGTTACTAGATGATACCTCTACAGGCACTTCCTACATACAATACAGAACTTTGCGGTCAATTAAAAAACAACTCTAAGACCTCACTTTGCATGACTCATGGCGCAACTTATACCCACATACCAAGGACTATACATTTTACTCAGCCCCTCACAACCGATACTCTAGATTTGATGGCCTATACATCTCCGAAAGAGATCTCCCACTCCTGAAAATGGCCTTGATAGAACCCATGTACATTTCAGATCACCACCCAATTTCTATGTCAATTGAATTTCCGAACATCCCAAAATGACCGATGCTGTGCCAACTGAACTCATCCCTTTTGACCGACCCCACTTCCGTCTCAAGAATTCATACACGCCTACAACAATTCTTCCTCAAAAATGGCTCCCCAGACACCCCCCCTTTAACAATCCGGGAGGCTCACAAGTGTGTCATAAGAGGAGAAAAACTTGCCATTACCTCAGAGCACAAACGAGCCCGACAATCCCACATAAACTGCTTTCGCAGATTTGCTCCCTAGAAAGAGCCCACAAATCCTCTCAATCCGAATCGACACTGCAGGAATTATTCAAAGCCAGACTAGACCTATTAGAAGAATTAAATAAAAGGACTAAAAAAAAAAACTTTATTCTATCACAAAAAACATTTTACAAATTTGGGAACAAAGCCTGAAAACTATGAGCAAGAGCCCTCACAATTAAGAGAGCAAACACAAACATCCACTCAATAATTGATCCCAAAGGTGGGAAAGCCACGACCAATGCAGACATAGCATACCAATTTGTTTCATATTACAAACAACTATACAATCTGGGTCCAACAAATACCCAAACAGGAGACCCGACACGAACACACCTGATTACTGACTTCTTAAAAGAATACAGCCCTACACCTATCTCTGATACAAAGGCAAAGGAGTTAGAAAAACCTCTCTCAAACGAAGAATTGGTTCTAGCCCTGAAGCAAATCAAGCCAGGCAAATCTCCTGGCCCATATGGCCTGACAGCTGAGTATTACAAGACCTTCACTGATACATTTAACAAGGACCTCTTCAACGCTTTCAATTCCCTTTCCCAAGAAATTTCCCCCCAAGAGCCCTCCTCACGGCACACATTACGGTGGTTTCCAAACCGGAGAAAGACCCATCACAAGTAACCAATTATCGACCGATATCTCTACTGAATGTAGATCTCAAATTGTATGCACAAATGCTAGCTAACCTTTACTTTCCATCCTCCCCAATCTTATCTCCCTAGACCAGGTGGGTTTCATACCTGGCAGAGAAGCCAGGGATAATACCCTAAAGGCCATTAATATTCACCTTTGGCTCTCTAAAACAGACCAACAAGGTTTCTTCCTCTCTCTGGACGCTGGGAAGGCATTCGATAGATTAGCCTCGGACTACATGACCAATGCCTTGAAGACCATGGGTATAAGAGAACACATGCTACGCTATACTTTAGCACTATGTTCTAACCCCATGGCCAGAGTGCGAGTCAATGCACACCTATCGGACGCCTTCTCAATAGCAAATGGAACACGACAGGGTTGCCCCCTTTCACCAATAATCTTTGTGCTGACTTAAGAGCCAATCCTTCGACACTTGCGAGCCAATCCTGATATAAAGGGTATCCAAATTCAAGACGTCACATATGAATTGGTGGCCTTTGCAGATGATGTTCTGCTTTTCTTAACTGAACCACATACAACTCTACCCAATTTGCTCAAGCACCTGTCCTTATATAAAGCTATGTCAAACCTACAAATTAATCTAGAGAAATCTAGAGCCCTTAACATCTCGCTACCCCAACGGACGCTAGAGCAATATAAACAGGATTTCCCTTTTAAGTGGAATACAGATGCAATTACCTATCTAGGTATCCAACTCCCCGCCCGCCTATCCAACTTGTATACCAAAAACTACCTATTTTATAAACAACAGGTTGCGCTAAAATGACGGTAGGTAGATACATACAGCATGCATCCCATAAATACATGTAAATCATACAGTCCACATAAACATAAATGGTGTAGATGAAAGTAGAGATGTAGATGTATCTTCACAGATATAGACCACCGTGTGATAGCTCAAATTCAGTAGTGATACCTCCACCTCACATCTAATAACTGCTTACCAGATGTAAGCGCATAAGCGCTTTGGCTGTACCCCAGCCCGGGTCCCCCCTGGGAATAAATACGACAATCTTGGGGTCCTGATGTAGCAGAGTTGGCTTGGGTGAACCACAGAGGTAGTGGAAAGGGCTAACCGGATCCGCCTCCCGGCGTTGGTAGGATAGCAGTCCAATAAGGTCTGGGGAAGACGCGCTGACGTCACTGCCATTGAGTGTTTGAAGTCTACAGCCGGCCGGCTTAATGTTCTTGGAAGCCCTTGTTGTTTTTATCTGATGTAAGTGCAATACTTTTATTTTATTAAATCCACTGAAACGGTATCACACTATCAGTACCTTCTCTTTCTTTGGGTGCCGTGGTGAGTTTACCTGGGGGTGTAAAGCCGGGAGGTGGATCCGGTTAGCCCTTTCCACTACCTCTGTGGTTCACCCAAGCCAACTCTGCTACATCAGGACCCCAAGATTGTCGTATTTATCCCCAGGGGGGACCCGGGCTGGGGTACAGCCAAAGCACTTATGCGCTTACATCTGGTAAGCAGTTATTAGATGTGAGGTGGAGGTATCACTACTGAATTTGAGCTATCACACGGTGGTCTATATCTGTGAAGATACATCTATATCTCTACTTTCATCTACACCATTTATGTTTATGTGGACTGTATGATTTACATGTATTTATTTATTTATGGGATGCATGCTGTATGTATCTACCTACCGTCATTTTAGCGCAACCTGTTGTTTATAAAATAGTGTGTTTGTAGTACATGGTTAGTACTGTTTGGTTGCAGCTGTGGTTGCTTAGTGCTTTTACATAGTCTAGCGCGGTGTTATCCTCCTTTGTACCAAAAACTACCTGCCTATCCTAAAGAACATCCAACAGGACCTGAAGTCATGGTCGACAGGAATGTTCTCCTGGTTTGGTAAGGCCTCAGCTATAGAGTTGAGCGAACACCTGGACGTTCGGGTTCGGAGAGTCCGTATGAACTTTGGGAAAAAGTCCGGGTTCGGCACCGAACGTTGCCGGAACGTTATCCCGGACACCGAACCCCACTGAAGTCAATGGGGACCCGAACTTTTAGGCACAAATATGGCTGTAACAATGTCCTGGCAAGTGCTAGAGGGCTGCAAAGGAAGTAAAATGGGGGTAAGAGTAGGGCAAGTGCCCTACAAAAAAATGGGGATAGGGAAAATAAATTAAAATCAAATAAAAAAATGGGAAGGGGGGTGGATGTGGAGTAGGAGCCTAGAGGTTGACTAGGCCGTGACCATGGCAGTGTAGGTGGAAGTGACGGTGGTCGAGGAGGAGAAGGAGGTAGCCAACATGGTGTTATTTTTTGTTTGTTTATAATTGAGGTAGCCCCCAAAATATTGAGGCCTATTCAAAAAAATAAGTATATGAATGGCTGTGTGAGTCCGGTCTAAATGTTTATTCTGCACAAGGTACAGACAAGTCTTGTGGGATCCATGCCTGATTCATTTTAATAAATGTTAGCTTGTCCACGTTGGCTGTGGACAAATGGCTGTGCTTGTCTGTGATAACGCCCCCCCTGCCGTGCTAAACACACGTTCCGACAATACACTGGCTGCAGGGCAGGCCAGCACCTCCAAGACATAAATGGCAAGCTCAGGCCATGTGGCCAATTTGGAGACCCAGAAGTTGAATGGGGCAGACCCATCAGTCAGTACATGTAGGCGTGTGCACACATACTCTTGCACCATGTTGCTGAAATGCTGCCTCCTGCTAAGACCTTGTATATCGGCTGGTGGTGCTGTTTGTTGTTGCGGGCTGCTGACAAAGCTTTGCCACATTTCGGCCATGCTAACCCTGCCTTCTGAGGTGCTGTCGATGCCACAGCTGCGTTGGTGGCCTCTTCCTCCTCCTCATCCTACGCCTTCGCCTTGTGCTTCCGCTGAGCCCCCGGTGTCATTTGGGAATGCCCTCAGCAGCGCCTCTACCAGTGTGCGCTTGTAGTCGCGCATCTTCCTCTCATGCTCCAGTGAGGGAATTAAGGACGGCATGTTGTCCTTGTAACGGGGATCCAGCAGGGTGGCCACACAGTAATCAGAAGAAGTTACAATGCGGGCAACTCGGCTGTCGTTGCGCAGGCACTGCAGCATGTAGTCAGCCATGTGTGCCAGGATGCTCACAGGCAAAGACAAGCTGTCCTCTGTGTGAGGTATATCATCTGTGTCCTCTTTATCCCCCCAGCCACGCTCCAGTGATGCCCACGAGCTGCGTTGGGTGCCACCCTGCTGCGATTCCTCCTCCTCCTCCTCCTCCTCCTCATCTTCCTCGTCCTCCTCGTTCTCCAGAACTGTGCCCTGGCTTGAATATTTTGGACCTGGCCTATGCTGGTGCAGTAACCCACCCTCCAAGCCACTTGCGAATGACTGGCCTGATAACCATGGAAATGACCCCTCTTCCTCCTCCTCCTCCTCATCCTCCTGTGCCACATCCTCTTCCATCATGGCCCGAAGTGTTTTTTCAAGGAGACATAGAAGTGGTATATTAACGCTGAGAACAGCGTCATCGGCACTGGCCATGTTGGTGGAGTACTCAAAACACCGCAATACGCTACTCAGGTCTCGCATGGAGGCCCACTCGTTGGTGGTGAAGTGTTGCTGTTCCGCAGAGCGACCTACCCGTGCGTGCTGCAGCTGAAACTCCACTATTGCCTGCTGCTGCTCGCACAGTCTCTCCAGCATGTGCAAGGTGGAGTTCCACCTTGTGGGCACATCGCATATGAGGCGGCGAGCGGGAAGGCCGAAGTTCCGCTGCAGTGCAGACAGGCGAGCAGCAGCAGGGTGAGAACGCCGAAAGCGCACACAGACGGCCCGCACTTTATGCAGCAGCTCTGACATATCCGGGTAGTTTTTTAGAAAATTCTGTACCACCAAATTCAGCACATGCGCCAGGCAAGGGATGTGCCTCAAACGGGCTCGGCCCAGAGCCGCTACGAGATTTCGCCCATTGTCGCACACCACCAGGCCGGGCTTGAGGCTCAGTGGCAACAACCACTCATTGTTTTGTTCTTCAATGCCCGTCCACAGCTCCTGCGCAGTGTGGGGTTTATCCCCCAAACATATCAGTTTTAAATCAGCCTGCTGTCATTTCCCCCTGGATGTGCTGATGTTGGTGGTGAAGGTGTTATGCTGAACGGATGAGTGGGTGGTCAAGGAGGAGGAAGCGCAGTAGGAGGAGGAGGCAACAGGAGGCAAAGAGAAATGCCCTGCAATCCTCAGTGGTGGAAGGACATGCGCCAAATGGCTAGCCGGCTCAGGCCCACCCAGTGTGCAGTTAGCGAGAAATAGCTTCCCTGCCCATGCTTACTGGTCCATGTATCAGTGGTTATGTGGACCTTGCCACAGATGGCAAGTGCACACTTGATCTCGTCCCCGACTTGTTTGTGCAGGGAAGGGATGGCTCGCCTGGAAAAGTAGTGGCGGCTGGGAACCATGTACTGTGGGACAGCCACCGCCATTAGGTTTTTGAAACTGTCCGTGTCCACCAGACGGAATGACAGCATTTCAAAGGCCAGGAATTTTGAAATGCTGCCATTCAGGGCCAGGGATCGCGGGTGGGTAGGGGGGAACTTCCTCTTTCTCTCCAGTGTTTGGGAGATGGACAGCTGTAAGCTTCCATGGGACCATGGGACCATGTGGAAATGCTTGGGGACGGTGGCGGACAGGGTGGCGTTGCTGTCATATCGTCTGTTTGCTGGGTGGCTGGTGACACTGTCACTGTAGAGGTGGAGGAAGAGGCCGAGGCAGCAGCAGAAGAGGAAGCAGGAGGAGGCCGAGACCTTTCTTGGATTTTGAGGTAATTATTCCAATGCAGCTTGTGCCTTGAATTTAGATGCCTGGTCAAGGGGGTTGTGCTCAGGTTGAGAACATTTATGCCCCGGCTCAGACTATCATTGCACAGCTTGCAAACTACTCGTGTCTTGTCGTCAGCACATTGTCTGAAGAACTGCCACGTTGGGGGCCTTTGAGCTGCCTTTGGTGTGCTAGGACCCTGTGTGCGGTGGGTAGTAGCAGGCCTACTGTCTAGGGGACACTCGCTCCGCTTTTGCAACCTGCTTCCTCTTTTGCTGTACTGGTGCCTCTGTGCGACCAAGACCTCTTCCTCCAAACTCCACACGTCACTCGCATGACCCTCATTCCATGTGGGGTCTAGGACCTCATCATCCTCCACATCATCTTCCACCCACCCTTCACCACTGCCCTTCTTGTCAGTCTGCACACTGAGGAAAGCTGCAGAAGTTGGCACCTGCGTTTTATCATCATCAGAAATGTGCTGCGCTGGTGTTTCCATGTCCTCATCTTGCAACAGAAGTGGTTGGGCATCGGTGCACTCAATGTCTTCCACTTCTGGGGCAGCGCTATGTGGATGGCCCACGGAAAGCACACCAGGAGAATCATCAATAAGCATAAGAGTCTCTTGCAGGACTTGGGGCTCAGACTGCTTGGCTAATTTACAAGGGGCCGAGGTGAAAGACAGATGGCCATAGGGTTCAGGTGCCAACTCTGAGCTTTCATCAAGGGACCGGGAGGGAGACAATGTGAAGGAACTGGAGGCATTGTCAGCCACCCAATCTACTATCGCCTGTACTTCTTCTGGCCTCACCAATCGTTGAGGGGCATTCGGGCCTACCATATACCGGTGAAGGTTCTGTTGGCTACCTGAGGAAGGTGTTTCCCTTGTGCGTGTAGCTGGCAAACCTCGACCACGTCCTCTCCTTCCAACAGGAGGTTCACCAACACCACCAACACCAGCAGCATCACCAGCAGCACCATGACCACGTCCCTTATTTGCTCTCCTTATTGGTCCCGCAAATGTACTATGTAGCCCTATGTAAGTATTTATTAATACCAATTAATACCTTTTTTTTGGAAAATGCCAACGTAGCCGGACTTTTTATTTTGGTGCAAGAAATGCACTGCTCACACCAACAGCTGGAAGCTCTCCCTTTAGAACTAGGAGATGATTTGTGAACAATAAATAATCTGTCACTTACAGTAACAGCTGGAACCTGGCCCTATAGGAGTAGGCAATGGTTTTTGAACAATAATCTGTCCCTCTAAGCAACAGCTGGAAACTCTCCCTTTAGAACTAGGAGATGATTTTTGAACAATAATGTGTCACTTACAGCAACAGCTGTAACCTGGCCCTATAGGAGTAGGCAATGGCTTTTGAACAATAATCTGTCCCTCTAAGCAACAGCTGGAAACTCTCCCCTTAGAACTAGGAGATGATTTTTGAACACTAATGTGTCACTTACAGCAACAGCTGGCCCTATAGGAGTAGGCAATGATTTTTGAACAATAATCTGTCCCTCTAAGCAGAAGCCTTTACCTAGTGCAGTCAGATCGCTCAAAGCAGCAGTATGTGAAATCTCAAATTACTCCGACAATCTGATCGTTGAGTACGATCGCACAATCTGATCGTTGTGTATGATCGTAACGATCGTTGTGTTAGGCAGGGTTTGATCTGCAATGTGTCACTCAAAGCAGCAGTATGTGAGATCTCAAATTACTCCAACAATCTGATCGTTGTGCACGATCGTAGAGATCGTTGTTTTATGCAGAGTTTGATCTGCAACTCAAAGCAGCAGTATGTGAAATCTCAAATTTCTGCTATCTGTCCCTCAGAGCAACAGCAGTAGTAATCTCAGGATGCAGGATCAGATGTTAAAATGTCTGTAATCTCTCCCTCACACCGGCAGATTCCTCTCCCTACACTAACCCAAGAGCATGTGACATTCAGCACTGTGAATCCAGCTTATAAAGAGGCTGGGTCACATGATGCACTGGTCAATCACAGCCATGCAATTAGTAGGCATGGCTGTGATGGCTTCTAAGGGCAAACCATTGAAACATTTGTTGATTGGCTACCCTGCAGCTATTCAACATGCGTGATCAACTACCAGAACCCAGAACCCGAACGTTTTTTGAAATATCCGTGTTCGGGTCCGGGTCCCGGACACCCGAAAGTTCGGTACGGACCCGAACGTTACAGTCCGGGTTCACTCAACACTACTCAGCTATCAAAATGAACATTCTTCCTCGGATTCTTTATGTCATGCAGGCTATACCCATCAGACTACCCAAAGCATTCTTCTCCTCCATCAGAAAAGCATGCTCCAATTTCATATGGGTGAAATCTCATCCTAGAATTAGTCCTGAAAGACTGACCACACCTAAACTGAAAGGGGGTATTGGTCTCCCAGACTTTGTCAAATACCAACAAGCCTGCCAGCTCACCAGAATAGTGGATTGGAATATTCACTCCAAAATAAAAGCATGGATAAAAATTGAAAGTGCATTCTCCCCCTTACTGCTACATCTAATACCGTGGGTCTAGGAGAAATTTACCCCGCTAGAATGCAAACAACATCCGTTATTAAGTGCTACGATACACTCTTTCAGAACAACATGTCATGTCTCTAACTTCTCTTCTACACCAGGCCCACTCACACCCATTTCTCATAACCCGGACTTTCCCCCAGGTCTAAACACCTACCTTCTACCTGATATTAACATGGACCAAGACCTATGAGCAGAATACTTTTTCTCAAGAAATACGTTTATGACCTTTTCTGGTAGAACTGTTGGCAAAATACCCTATCCCTTTTTGGACATACATGCAACTCAAACATTTTCTGGATGACCCAAAAACACGACCTAGCTTCACCAGACCCCATACTAAATCCCGGCATTATGTTAGACCTTTCTGTTACGAGAAGTACATGTATGATATAGATCTCTTACTCTGTATTTTGTTCCTGATATGCTCTAACCAATTCACCCTGTTAAATTATCTTGATGTACTATGTCAATCTTTTGTATCTGTCTGATATCAATATCAATAAAGCTTTTCTTGAAAAAAAAAAAAAACATACTGTCACCGGTCAGTATCCCTGATCATTGCCACACCAGACGTATGATGTCACTGACGTGCACTAGTGACAGTGAAAAGATTGTGAAAAAAAAAACATTTAATTTCTTCTTTTTGAAAAAATACAAATTACAAACTCACCATGCCTCTTACTAAATACCTTGGACTGCTTTCCAAAAGGGGTAATTTAGGAAGTATTTGTATTGTCCTGGTATTTTAGGGTTTCAAGAAATGAGATAGGCCATTAGTACATAAGGACTGATCTTTCAAATATATATTTATACATATAAAGTATCTCACAAAAGTGAGTACACCCCTCACATTTTTGTATACATTGTATTATATCTTTTCATGTGACAACGCTGAAGAAATGACACTTTGCTACAATGTAAAGTAGTGAGTGTACAGCTTGTATAACAGTGTACATTTTCAGTCCCCTCAAAATAACTCAACACCCGGCTATTAATGTCTAAACCGCTGGCAACAAAAGTGAGTACACCCCTTAGTGAAAATGTCCAAATTGGGCCTAATTAGCCATTTTACCTCCCGATGTCATGTGACTCGTTAGTGATACAAGATCTCAGATGTGAATGGGGAGCAGGTGTGTTAAATTTGGTGTTATCGCTCTCACTCTCTCATACTGGTCACTGGAAGTTCAACATGGCACCTCATAGCAAAGAACTATCTGAGGATCTGAAAAAAAAGAATTGCTGCTCTACATAAAGATGGCCTAGGCTATAATAAGACTGCCAAGACCCTGAAACTAAGCTGCAGCATGGTGGCCAACACCATACAGCAGTTTAACAGGACAAGTTCCACTCAGAACAGGTCTCACCATGGTTGACCAAAGAAGTTGAGTGCATGTACTCAGCGTCATATCCAGAGGTCGTCTTTGGGAAATAAATGCATGGGTGCTGCCAGCATTTCTGCAGTGGTTGAAGGGGTGGGGAGTCAGCCCATCAGTGCTCAGACCATACGCCTCCCACTGCATCAAATTGGTCTGCATGACTGTCGTCCCAGAAGGAAGCCCCTTCTAAAGATAATGCACAAGAAAGCCCGTAAACAGTTTGCTGAAGACAATCAGACTAAGGACATGGATTACTGCAACCATGTCCTGTGGTCTGATGAGACCAAAATAAACTTATTTGGTTCAGATGCCGTCAAGCGTGTGTGGCGGCAGCCAGGTGAGGAGTACAAAGCCAAGTGTGTCTTGCCTACATTCAAGCATGATGGCGGGAATGTCATGGTCTGGGGCTGCATGAGTGCTGCTTGTACTAGGGAGCTACAGTTCATTGAGGGAACCATAAATGCCAACCTGTACTGTGACATAGTGAAGCAGAGCATGATCCCCTCCCTTTGGAGACTGGGCCACAGGGCAGTATTCCAACATGATAAGGACCCCAAACACACCTCCCAGACAACCACTGCCTTGCTAAAAAAGCTGAGGGTAAAGGCGATGGACTGGCCAAGCATGTCTCCAGACTTAAACCCTATTGAGCATCTGTGGGGCATCCTCAAATGGAAGGTAGAGGAGCGCAAAGTCTCTAACATCCACCAGCTCCATGATGTCATCATGGAGGAGTGGAAGAGGACTCCAGTGGCAACCTGTGAAGCTCTGGTGAACTCCATGCCCAAGAGGGTTAAGGCAGTGCTGGAAAATAATGATGGCCACACAAAATATTAACACTTTGGGCCCAATTTGAACATTTGCACTTAGGGGTGTACTCACTTTTATTGCCAGCGGTTTAGACATTAATGGCTGTGTGTTGAGATATTTTGAGGGGACAGCTAATTTACACTGTTATACAAGCTGTACACTTGACCTCAGGAGAAGGTGAGGAGGTACTACTGTAGTACCTCGACCACCTACAATCTCTGAAACGCGAGGAGATGGAAGGTAAACTCCTACGGGGTGTCTACGAGTTATCCCAAATTCAGACCTCTGTACGAACCGGTCAGGTAGCGG
>BLSH010248634.1:810832-823877 GCA_018402905.1 Glandirana rugosa | reverse complement strand
CCACAGCCACCTCTGCACCCCCCCCCCCCCGTCCACAGCCACCTCTGTACCCCCCCCCCACATCCACAGCCACCTCTGTATCCCCCCTGTCCATAGCCACACCCATACCCCCCTATCCACATTCTGATTCTGTAAAAAATTGCAGAAAAGTGCAAAAAGGCAATTCACAATTATTTTGTCCCAAACAAAGTTAAAAATGTCTACTATTTTTGCATTTAGCAAATTAACCAAGCTTACATAAGGTAGAGTTCAATTTTTAAGATTTCAAAATCTTTTCAATTTGACCTAGAGGAGTAAAAGGCCTCTTGCTCACGGTACTGATGTTTGAGCATCACCATTTCTGGACATAATTTCAGGCAATTGTGTTGCATGTATTCACGTGTATTTGTGCGCATGCGCATTAAAGTGCACAATACATTCCTAGGCAAAATCCATTAACATTTATGCTCATATGTGCGTACCGACGCAAAATACTGACTGAGAATGCAGATTTTTCTAATTTTTTTTTACCCAAGAATATGCTGAGCTTTTTTAAAGAGGAAGTAAACCCTGATGGGTTTTACTTCCTCTTTGTTCCTCCTTATTACCCTGCAATATAAAAGCATAATGGGCTAGTATGCATCGCATACTATATTATGTGACACTTACCTGCATTGGAAGCCCGCGCTGTCCCCGCTCCAGGACGTGTCCATCTTCACCCCTCTTCCTTCAGGGGCCGCGGACTCCGGCTCTGCGATATGCCGGAGCCGCGTGAGGTAACTCCCGCGCAGGAGACGCCAATCGCGGCACAATCTCAGTGATGAAACGGCACAGAGGCCGTTTCTTCACTGGGCATGTGCCTGTTGAGATCGGCATATGCAAGTACTCTGTATATCCCCTAAACTGTACAGGTTTAGGAGATATGCAGGGAACCTACAGGTAAGCCTTATTATAGGCTTACCCGTACGTTAAAGTGGTTATCAAGAGTTGACAACCACTTTAAGCGTCTGTGTGTCTAGGCACATTGAAATCAATGGACTGCATTGTAGATCAGTAAAAAAAACGCTGTACTGAGCTTTTTCAAGCTCAAGTGTGCAAGAGGCCTAAAGGAATATTGGGTCTGAGTCTTTTTTACCCATGCCAGCATTTTAGATCAGATCCCTTAGGCCCCTTTCACATGGGGCAGACCGCGGCCTTGCTGATCTCTGCTGAGCAGGCGGATGACAGGTCCGTGTCCGCTCCGCTCATGCAGAATGGACACAGCACGCTCTCCTCTATGAGTGGCCAGATGTAAACATACCACCTGTTCGTTTACACCCGACTGCCATCCAATTCGCTAGACGGACGATCCCCATCCGTCTTTTTGGCGGATCGGATTGGATGTAGGCGCATGTAAACGGACATGTCGCTCCATAGAGGACAATAGAGGTTCCAACCAGGTCCCCTTGAAAAATGGATAGACGGACTCGATCAGAATGCCCATGTGAAAGTGGCCATAGACATAAGGAGAATCCTGGGTATTACAACTTTATTAACAATGTTTAGTCATCTATTCCCACACATAGAACGCATACAGGACATTTTGTTTTTCATTGAAAGATAGATCCACGTGACGATGTCTTAAGCCTCGTACACGCGATGCGACGGTTGTACGACCGGACGTCCAAAATCTTATGTTGGCTGTTGTGTCTCGCATACTGAAACACACTAAGCGATCGTACAACCAAGCCGAACGTAGTGACGTGCTATGAGCGTATACAGAGGAAGTTCAGGTGAATGTGATTTGTGAATTAGGAACGTACGTTTACACGAACGGACACTTCTGGGCGTTCCTGACTTCTGAGCATGCGTGTTTTGCACGTACAGCTTTGTTGGCACAACTTCTCTGTACACACAATACAACAGTTGTACAACCGTTTGTTATACAACCAAAGTTTTCTAGTCTGCTCATCCAACTTCTGTTGTACGACCATCGTACGTTGGCTGTTGTAATCGCGCATACTAACGGTCGGATGATCGCACAACAAGCTGTTGTACGACTGTTGTTGTACGACCATCGGACCGTGTGTACGAGGCTTTAGTGTGCTCATTAGTGATAATGAAAATAAGATAATTGCTAATTAATTTTTTTTCTGATTTTCCTAAGCATTCCTGACTAATGTACAATCACACAATTTAGGAATCCAGGAAATAAATGATATGATTCAATATAGGCTAGACAAATCTGCAAGCATATAATATAGATCCTCTGCTACTATTTCTGAAACATAAGCTGGCCGTGTGGTCTAAACTCTCTTTATTAGTCGTTGGCATGATAAACTTGATCAAAATGGTTTTGTTACCTAAATGCCTTTATGTCACCTTGCATATGCCTGTACTGGTACCTAAGGCCTTTTTCAAATCACTGGACATTACCTACCATTGAGACATATAGTGGACTGGTTAGGTCTTGAGCTCCCCAATACAGTGGAGACCCACTTTAAATGTGAATGTGAAAACTACAAGTATCGACAGCCTTTGTGGCTGTCAACTTGTAGTTCTCGATGAACTACCAGGGCGTTGTTAAGCGATATGGTAGTTCATTGAGTCTTCCTGTCAGAGTGCAACTGTCTACTTGTACGAGGTCTGTGCAGACAGCTTACACAGAAGTGTTTACAAGAACCCTGCATTGCACCCCTGATCTGCTGATCACAGGTGCGATGCTTTACATGCTCATAGTAAAAAAAAAAAAAATAAATGCACAATTTTTTACCTGCAAAAAGATTAAAAGATGTGCATTTATTTTTTTTTCACAAAGGTTAAGTTATCCTTTCAACAGATTAATGTATCACTGCTGTTGTGTAGCTTATTGCATTGTGTGATAGGGAAAGGGGGTATAGAGAAACCTAAGGGAACAGGTTTCTAGAGAGGGAATTACCTGGTTCTTCTGGGGGTGAACAACTGCTAGGCATTTGATCACTTTCTGCCATCACCTCCTGATAAAGATCCTTATGGTCTTCTATATAATCCCATTCATCCATGGTGAAAGAGATTGAGACATCACCACATTTTACTGGCACCTGAAACCCAATGAATAAGCACCTCTGAGAAATAAGGATACAAATACTTTACACATGAATCACAGTTTTATTAAATACTAGCTCCCTTCCAGCACTCTGATTGGCTATTTTTTTGGCAGCTGCTTGGCAAAAGCCTTCCGGGGAAAACACTGCAGACTCTTCTCCCCCTCCTAATCACTCATTGTGATCCCTGGGGTCACCTTGCTCCTCTGTGAGCACAGGACCGATGTGGTGGGATTCAGGATGGAGAACGGCAGGATACCAGTGAACTGCCATTCACCAACCTCTTCTAGGCTAAGTGACCCCGGAATCACTCCGCTATATCCAGGTACACAGCTGTCAAATCCAGATCTTTAGGGGCTGAAGGAAGTGGAGTAGGCATCTACTAAAACCCTGATGCCTTCATAGTGAATGCCTGTTACTCCCTAAGTAGTATCAGATTGGGGGATTGTTAGTAAGTTAAAATTATATTATTGAAAAATTAAACAAAGACACCTTAACAAACGCACATGCATTTAGGACGCATGCACATACATAAAGCCTATTACTGTATGTGAAACATACTAGGTATCCCCTTGGGGACACTGGAAGAAGGTGTGGATCACAGGAGGCAGGATCAAACAGCCTTTTTAAACAACATGGAAGATTAACCCCTTAGGCTTCACAGGGAGTATAATAAGCTTGCTTTACTGCATATACAGACTGATTTTACTGTTGTGGGTTTAGTAACACTTTAATGGCCATCATTTAGGTAAACACGATGAGCTGTAAAGTTTCTTAAAGCGGTAGTAAACCCGCACAACCAAAAACAAACAAAAAAAACGCTGCAAGACAAATAGCATAATCTCCTAGTATGCATCGCATACTAGGACATTATGAAATACTTACCTTAGAATGAGGCCCCCGCAGCCCGACCTGGTCAGCGCTGAGGGAGCTGACATGTTGTCTCCCGCATTCGCTGGCTCTGGCGCTGTGAGTGGCTGGAGCCGCAGGAGTTCTTCTTTCCGGCAAGGTGCTCTGATTTTTCCTTCAGTAGCAATGTGCCGCTGACGTCAGCGGCTGCATGTAGGGTGAATATCTCCTAAACCAGGGCTTCATAATTTTTCTTGGAATCTAGGAGCCAGCTAAAAAAGTTAGGAGATAGTTTTTTAAACTAACAATAAAGCTTTACACCAGATTTAGATCCAGTGATCCAGGAACTCATGCCACCGTAGGTCCCTTTTACATGGGCTCCCCTGCTATAAAGAATCCACTTGCTCAGCGGGGATCTCTCCGCTGTGCAGAGCGAACACGGACACAGCCTGCTCTACTCTATGGGGCAATTGGATGGAAACTGACCGCCTGTCCGTTTCCATCCGATGCACCAGATGGATGGAAAGTAGAACCACCATCCGTCTGTTTTTGGTGGACAGGATCCGATGGCGGCAGGTGTCAGCGGACATCCGCCACTCCATAGGCCCCTTTCACATGGGGTTGTGGACTCCGCTCTGCTCAGCAGGGACTGATCCACTGATCAGGCGGATGACAGATCCGTCTCCGCTCACTGTGCGGAGATGGAACTGTCAGAGCCCTTCTCTCCTCTATGGGGATCAGATGAAAACAGATCCTCCTGTCCGTTTTCATCAGATCCGATTCTCCAGACGGATGAAAAATAGGGTTTCCATCCATCTGGATTTCACAGACAGGATTGGATTGGAGAGCAGTGGGTGTCAGCGGACATGTCACCGCTGACATCCGCCGCTCCATAGGGATGCATGGATCGTCCGTTCAGGTCCACCTGGAAAACTTACAGGCGGACCTGATCGGATTGCCCGTGTGAGAGGGGCCTTCGGTGTGTGCCTGTGGCATGGCAGGGGGCACACAGCGGTGGTATCCCCCCAACTCTCATTTTTACTTACAGGTAAGCCAATAATAAGGCTTACCTGTAGGTAAAAATGAGATTTGGGGGGATACAACCGCTTTAAAGCATTACCTACTTGAGATTTTTTGGTTATTGTAGTTTCTTGTTGTTTTGCAAGCACAAGTTTCATATTGATTATCTAGAGGTTGGCTATATTTGGCATTTGTTAACTTATTACAGTCTGATCTTTTATATTTACTGGAAATTTTAGATTAGAAGATTATACTCTTTTTTAATAAAAAATAATAGCATATTTCATAAACATTTGTGCATTTTATACTGTTATTTTCCTTTTCGTACCACCAAGCTACTTTTTTCATCTCACCTGGCTAAAATTAAATTCTAGGGAAAACACTGCAATACCCAGGAAATGTCATATACAGTGCAATGCTCACCTCCTTTTTTAATGTAGAGTTAGGCACGTGGGAGTTCTTCTTCACCATCATGTATTCCTATACCATAAAGAAAGCAGATACACTTAGAAAGAGCTTCTGTGATCACATGTACACATACACAATATAATGATAAAGGACACCATTCATTATATAACAATATTAATAATCTGTTAGATAAATTATAACGGTTGTCAAAAATAATCTTTATCTTGGAAGAGCACTATGCTAGGCCTGGTTCTGTGTTGAACTGTGCTGAAACTAATCTTATTCTGCAACAGAGTAAGAGAGCGTTCACTGCGCAAGCATGAGCCAGAGAGCTTGTTCATGCTTTGCTTGGGCCGTACGCCCAACATCCAGAGCATACTGCTTGCTACGAAGGCAAGATAAAAGAGGTTGAGAACCCAAGAGCTTTGGGGACAGAATTGGGAGAGGCTGGACACAGCCTACAGGTACTTTTAAGAGAAGCTTTATTATGAAAATTGGAGCACTACTTTGAAATACAATGGGAAGGCTGCAATGCACAGAGCTTTTTTTTATTGTAGAGGTGAACTAACCCTTTAAAAAGTGAGAATGTACAAAAGCAATAGTCAGTACATAATACTCACTTTCCCTTTCTTTCTTTTTGGATGACATGCTTTCCCAATCCCTTGGAGACACACATTGCCATATTTTTGCCCAAGTCTCTTTTTCACTGTAAGGTCATGCAGCTCAGGATGCTGTTCAGCTTCATGGATCAGAAAAGCAACATTGCAGCCATCTTGATCAGCAGAGGATAGATGAAGTGGCTGCTGCCACAAATCGATCATCTCCTCTATCATTTTTACATGGCTTTTTGGGGTATATTGTTCCTCCAGTTTTGCTTCCCAATGTTTCCAAATCACTTGTCAACTGCTATAGGTGCATTTACAATGCACTTCAATGGAAGCAGTTGACAGGCATCAACACCTGCCAGCTGCGACATGTTGATTTTCTTTTACGCACCATGGCGCAAAGTGCTGCAAATGTTTCATGAATTTTAAATGTGCACTGCCTGCTGTTCATTTAAACGTTTGTGAGAAGCATTGCCAAGTGGTCAGGGCATCAAAAATGCAATAAAACCGCCTGCTACTGCCACTCCTGTGAACAAGGTTTAAACTGCACTCTATTCTGTGCTTCTACACTACTCTACTCCTAAAAGGAGAGGAACAGGTTGTAGTGCTTCTGCTACTTGTTCAATAGAGTTCAATGAATCAATAAAAGTGTGCAGTCTCACCTTGGAGTTGTTAGCCGACCGCTGTTCTGGAGAGTTAAGGCACCTGTGTCGTGGGTTTTCTGATCACAAGGGATGTGAAAGCAGCATAGCAATCGCAGGATCCCCTTGGCCACGTCAAGGTGCCACAATACACTGTGTCCTGTGGACACAGCGGTCACAAGAGCAATGCGCTACGCAGCCCATGGGGTGCGCCAGTGCGCATTTGCTGAATAACATTCAGGTATGTCGCTTGGTCTGCAGCTGACCACAGTAGTTTTACTGCAGGCGGGCAGAAAGTGACTAAAGCACATTATCCTGGGCTTTGTTCATTAGTGGATAGGTTTTATCTCCATAAAGGACAATATGACTGAGAGTGTCTGCTAAACTGGGTCTGCCATCTCTGAAATGTTTCCTGTTTTTTGGCAGTTGGTCTAAATATATCATAAGTAACAGAAGGTGGTATTTGGTAGTCTAGTCACAAGATCCTGCAGCTCTCGCTCCCCTGTGTCAGTGAGTGGCTGCTGCAGGGGAGCCGAGATAGCTCTGACAATGGCCATGTGAGCCTACAGGTGATGTCACGGCTCCCAGAATTCACAACCTTTGTCGAGCGCACCCTTTTTCTTCCGCTTTTAGATACAGAAGATTTACACACTATGAAACCCTAGATTTTTAGACTTATTGCATAGACAAGGTGTAATGTGAAAGATTGTACTGTTATCTGTCCTTCACTAGTATCATACAGTATCAACTTTTTCTCACCTCACCAGCAAGCATGGTGATTATTTCCATTGCAATGTTTAGGAGTCTTTTATTCAGCATCTTTTCAATCTTGCTCTCAATGATATCTGCAGAAAAAAAAGAAAAAGTCAAAAACATCAGGCAAACTTTGCCAAGTACCTTTCATTTTTAATCCTATTAACACTGCTGTTATTCATATCTTTTCTGTAAATATTTTTTGCATTTTTTTTATTTTCTTTTATTAAAAAGATATTTAAACAATGCTAAGCTGATTATCTAAATGTTCTAACCAGTCTCTGTGAGTGCTACTATATGTTACTATATGTTAAACTCTGTACTCATGATGGGCTCAAGTGTGTTCGGATCGTACCCGCCAGGAAGCCGGCACTGCACACCACCAATCATAGGCAGCGTGTGTATGTGCCTCACTGCCTATGATAGGCGGTGTGCAGAGACAGCTTCTTGGCGGGTATGATCCAAACACACCTAAATCCATCCCTACTCTGTACAATCCTGTCTGAGCGTGGCAGTGAGTGTCACAAACATTTCTAAAATAATTCAGAATTGCTACAGCAGATGCTGTGAACAGTGTGTGTTTCCATTAAAGCACGTGGTGGCTACTGTTTGTGTGTTTAAATGGTTAACAGTGGATGTAACTGACTACAGTAGGGATCACTCCTAGTCTGCTGTTGGTTAGATTGTTGTCTTGCAAGCTGGAGAATCTCTGCGCAGGGTGTGGCTGAGAGTGCAATTATGACATACTGATTAAAAACAGCTGCCGTCACAGAGGACACATTTGCGCATTACATGCACAGACTCTGATTACTGTTTTGCAGTGCTATGCATTGGTAGGGCTTTACTACTGTTAGAATTCTACACTATGAGTTGGCCAGCACATTGAACAAAATGCATTATCACGTGGCAAAGAACTTATTTCCATAATTTATAAAGCCAGTAAAAGCAAACCAAAAAAGGACCACCATCAAGGATGCATGACAGGCACTGTGGGGTAGTCCTGTCTCACTCCCTGCCCCTTGATACCGCTACTGGAATTTCCCAAAATGCCTTGTATTTCTGGTTATGGGGGGGCGCATTCAACCTTCTTCAATGCAACATCGGGTGTTTGTGCAGCCGATCCCAAGGCAGCTAAACTGCTGTCATGTGGAAAAGTGGGTGAGGTGCCTTAGCGTAGTTGAAAAGTGGGTGAGGTGCTTTAGTGTAGCTGAATCTGCATGATTCAACTTACTTGTAATTTGCATAGGAATCTGAAGAGGGGCTGATCCTGAAGTCAAAGGAACAAGGCAGAGGTAAGAGAAGGCACCTTAACCACTTCAGCCCCGGAAGGATTTACCCCCTTAATGACAAGGCCATTTTTTGCGATACGGCACTGCGTCACTTTAACTGACAACTGCACAGTCGTGTGCGACGTTGTACCCAAACAAAATTGATCTCCTTTTTTTTCCCCACAAATAGAGCTTTCTTTTGGTGGTATTTGATTACCTCTGCGGTTTTTATTTTTTGCGCTATAAACAAAAAAAGACCGACAATTTTGAAAAAAAATGTATAATTTTTACTTTTTGCTATAATAAATATCCAAAAAAATGTATAAAAACAAATGTCTTCATCAGTTTAGGCCAATATGTATTCTACTACATATTCTTGGTGAAAAAAAAAAATAGCAATAAGCGTTTATTGATTGGTTTACGCAAATGTTATAGCGTCCACAAAATAGGGGATAGATTTATGGCATTTTTATTTTTTTTCACTAGCAATGGCGGTGATCAGCGATTTTTAGCGGGACTGCAACATTGCGGGGGATAGATTGGACACTTTTTTGGGACCAGTGACATTTATACAGCAATCAGTGCTATAAAAAAGCACTGATTATTGTATAAATGACACTGACAGGGAAGGGGTTAACACTAGTGGTGATCAAGGGGTTAAATGTGTTCCCAGTAAGGTGTTTCTAACTGTGGGGGGAGTGTACTGACAGGAGGAGGAGAGAGATCGCTGTTCCTGAGTACTGGGAACAGACGATTTCTCTCCACTCTCCTGACAGAACGGGGATCTGTTTGTTTACATTGACATATCCCCACTTTGGCTCTCTGAGGAGCGATCATGGGTAGCCGGTGGACATCACGGTCGCCGGCCACGCGCATCCGCTCTGGCTCCCGCTAGGTCCCTTAAAGATACCGCCGTACTGGTATGGTGATTTGCGGGAAGGAGCCGACCTGCCACCGTATATCGGCAGCGGCTGGTTGGCAAGTGTTTAAAGAGATATTAAACCTAAAATCCAAAATGGATTGCGGTTTACCAATTCTAGCATGTGGTGGTTATATTAGTTTCCTTTTTCTAGGCTTTTCCCCTTGTTTTTATTATTTTTCAACTTCCTTTAACAGACCAAGCTGCCCACTAAAAGTGACAGTTAGAGGGTTGAGACAAATCATTTAACACTGACGGGGTGGTTATAATGGTCAGCTTTTGTTTGTTTACATGAAACCCAAAAGAGAAAAACATCTGTTGCTAGAACTGCATAAAAAGTGTTAGCTTTAATTTGGTAAGTCAAGTCCATCTAAATCTGCTAGTCTAACACGACCATCTCCTAAGATTGAAAATGCCACTGTCCGAAGGGGCCTCCATTGCACCTCCATCCAGAGTGGAGCCACCCTAAGACAGGAAGCATGTTATTGGCTGGATCACCAAGTATAAATGAAGGAAATACACCAAAAGAAATAAAATGAATGCAGCCACCATATTAATAACATACATAATATAATTGGAAGAGAAATGTTAGAAATCAAAGAGTCATACCAAAATTACATCAGGCTAAACACTGCAATTACACTGAAAACACACTATGCTCCCCTTTAAAGATAAGTATGATGAGGACCAACGTATAAATCTATCTTACCGTAGTATGGATCAGTACCAACTGCTTTATCTATCATTTTCATTGTAACTGTAGAACATTGTTTATTTTCCATACATTCAGAATTTTCTTGCTCAACTGTATGTAGATTTCTTTGTTTGTGTTGCGGTGAAGTGGGCTGATTCTCTACATAAGCCTTGGATGAAGCCAAATGTAGACGTGTGTCTGCTTCTTCTCGGACCTTCTGGCATGATGGGACTTTGGAGACGCACTGTGCTTCTTGGAAAACTGTGGGAACTGCATCTGGCTTCAGAACCATTTTTGTGCCATTGAAAACGTAACTTTTTGGGGAGAAATGTTTGGAGCACATCTGATAGCGGTCAGATCTAGAATAGAGGACATTTCGTGCAAATGCATCTACGTCGCTGAAGCTGTTACCCGTCTGTTGCAACCAAAGTTTAATTAGATCAAGGGAGCTTGGAAAACCGTGTAGCAAAACCCCACTGTCTGTCCCAGAATTACTGTGACAGTCCTTCACAATGCACTTGGTCATGGTGGACACCTGCAAAAGGGATTGAGTGAATTTTATAGCAAAGACTGTATGAATATAGCTAAGAACACCTGTAATTTACCAGGACTTCTTAAAGTATAACCAAATGCAAAACTTTTTTTTAGTTTTGGATAGAGTGGAGATGGAATTGATACTATTGCCGTCTGTGTCCCCGTTAAGGAGATTCACCCTCTCTATTTGTCTTGTTTACCATTATCATTGAAAATGAAAGTAAAAGAAAAATCCCAGAAAAGTAATATATTATTGTTATTATTAAAGAGGAAGTAAACCCAGATAGGGTTTACTTCCTCTACATACACCTGTAAATTTGAAGCATAATGGGCTACTATGCATCGCATACCACTTACCTTCAGACGAGTCCAGCACAGTCCCCTGTGCTGGCGGCGTCCATCTCCTGCCCCTCTTCCTTCCGGGGCCACGACTCTGATTCTGTGACTGTCCGGAGTTGCGTGACGTCACTCCCGCTTATGCGTGTGGGAGCCGCCAGTCACGGCACAATCACAGTGAAGAAACGGCACGGAGGCCGTTTCTTCACTGCTCATGTGCTGAAATTACGTCGGCACATCTAGGAAACTGTATATCTCCTAACCCGTGCAGGTATATGCAGGGAACCTACAGGTAAGCCTAGAACTCAACTCCTGACAACCAATTTAACCTGCAGGTTTAGGAGATATACAGTGTACTAGATGTGTCGATGTCATTTTGGCACATGAGCAGTGAAGAAACAGCCTCCGTGCCGTTTCTTCACTGTGATTATGCCGTGACTGGCGGCTCCCATGCGCATGCGCGGGAGTGACATCATGCGACTCCAGCCAGTCACAGAGCAAGAGATCGCGGCCCTGGAATGAAGAGGGACAGAAGATGGACACTGCCAGCACAGGGGACGTCGCAGGCTTTGCAGGTAAGTGGCACATAATGGGCTACTATGCAATACATAGTAGCCCATTATGCATCTACTTTGCAGGGGAATGTAGAGGAAGTAAACACAATCTGGGTTTACTTGCTCTTTAATACTATACAGGATTTATAAAGCTCCAACAGTTTGCGCAGTGCTTTACAACATGAGGGCAGACAGTAAAGTTTCAATACAATTCAATATAGTAGGAATCAGGGGGCCCAGCTTGTTAGGGCTTACAATCTAGGATAGAGGGCATCTTCCAATGGGGACACTACTTCTGGAGACCTGGGGGTCCCCAAGGAATTCCCTTAGTTTGCAGGGATTTCCTCTCACTTCCTGTTTGGCTATGGGAAGGGAAATCTCCGCAATGGGACACAGATGGCGAAAAAAAAAAAAAAAAACCTGACAGGGGTTATAACCATTTCTTGTTCTAATGAAAAAAAAAAAAAAAAACGTTTCCTTATAGTTCTACTTCAATTCTTGGAATTTGTTTGAGAGCCCGTCAGTGCACAAATTGCATTGTCAGAGGGCATGCAGCTCACTACTTCACGGCATCATGGCATACAGTGTGTATGAATTTATATACATAAACTGTGTTGTGCTTAAAATAATATGAACATCAATAAAAAAAACACAATGATTCATGAATAAGTAAAAATCAAAATGTGAAAGTGAGTTCATAAATAGTCCATCAGGTCCATATAATATTGAGTGAATATATATCTATATATATATATATAGTTTTTTCTTCCAAAATGAAAGCTACCACTCGTGCGCACGTACCACCACCAATAAATTAATGCACTTACCAGAAGCCCATGACCACCTATAACGGGGGGGTCAGGCGAAGCCGTAAATACTTCTAGCATTTCACAGTATCCACGCTTAGTGAATGGGAGAAATAGTTCCTTTGAAACTGTATTTATTTTGTTTGATCACAAGCGCGGTTATTTGCATTTTGTTTTCACTATGTATTTATATACAGTATCTCACAAAAGTGAGTACACCCCTCACATTTTTGTAAATATTTTATTATATCTTTTCATGTGACAACACTGAAGAAATGACACTTTGCTACAATGTAAAGTAGTGAGTGTACAGCTTGTATAACAGTGTAAATTTGCTGTCCCCTCAAAATAACTCAACACACAGCCATTAATGTCTAAACCGCTGGCAACAAAAGTGAGTACACCCTTAAGTGAAAATGTCCAAATTGGGCCCAATTAGCCATTTTCCCTCCTCAGTGTCATGTGACTCGTTAGTGTTACAAGGTCTCAGGTGTGAATGGGGAGCAGGTGTGTTAAATTTGGTGTTATTGCTCTCAATCTCTCATACTGGTCATTGGAAGTACAACATGGCACCTATTGGCAAAGAACACTCTAAAGGATCTGAAAAAAAGAATTGT
>BLSH010248634.1:781711-810822 GCA_018402905.1 Glandirana rugosa | reverse complement strand
AATTCTGACTTGAAATTCTTTCAGTATGTTAAAAATAACAGGGGAACGCTGTACACGGCCCTCTCTGGGAGCAATTCATACACCGCCATTAAGTGGGGCTCCGCCGCGAGGACAGTTTTGCCCAAACATGGGTACATCATCGGAATCCCGACGCTGATTACAAAGCGCGCCCCTCCCTGTAGGCTCTAGCGGTAATTATTGAGCCAAAGGCGGAATTTTTGGCTGTTATTGCACTGCAATGGAAGAGTTGGAGGAAAGTCTCAAAGGGTTCAGTGTGCAGCAAGCAAGACACAAACAGATGTTACATTGTTATTATCTGTCCCTTCTTATCCATGCATGATCTTTATTAATTAAAAATGTATTTAAAGCGGTATTAAACCCAAAAGCAAATGTGTGTGTGTGTATGTATGTGTATGTATATGTGTATATATATATATATATATATATATTTATTATTAGTATTATACAGGATTTATATAGCGTCAACAGTTTACGCAGCGCTTTACAACTTGAGGGTAGACAGAACAAATACAATACACTTAAATACAGTAGGAATTATATATATATATATATGTATATATATGTATATATATGTATATATATATATATATATATATATATATAATGTGTGTTTATAGTATCTCAGAAAAGTAAGTACACCCCTCACATTTGTGTAAATATTTTATTCTATCTTTTCATGTGACAACACTGAAGAAGTGACACTTTGCTACAATGTAAAGTAGTGAGTGTGCAGCTTGTATAACAGTGTAAATTTGCTGTCCCTTCAAAATAACTCAACACACATTAATGTCTAAACCGCTGGCAACAAAAGTGAGTACACCCCTAAGTGAAAATGTCCAAATTGGGCCCAATTAGCCATTTTCCCTCCTCAGTGTCATGTGACTCGTTAGTGTTACAAGGTCTCAGGTGTGAATGGGGAGCAGGTGTGTTAAATTTGGTGTTATTGCTCTCAATCTCTCATACTGGTCATTGGAAGTACAACATGGCACCTATTGGCAAAGAACACTCTAAAGGATCTGAAAAAAAGAATTGTTGCTCTACATAAAGATGGTCTAGGCCAGGGGTGACCAAACTACGGCCCTCCAGCTGTTGCAGAACTACAAGTCCCATGAGGCATTGTAAAACTATAACATTCAAAGACATAACCAGGCATGATGGGAATTGTAGTTCCAGAACAAATGGAGGGCCATAGTTTGGACACCCCTGGTCTAGGCTATAAGAAGATTGCCAAGACCCTGAAACTGAGCTGCAGCATGATGGCCAAGACCATACAGCGGTTTAACAGGACAGGTTCCACTCAGTACAAGCCTCGCCATCATTGACCGAAGAAGTTGAGTGCACATGCTCAACGTCATATCCAGAGGTTGTCTTTGGGAAATAGATGTATGAGTGCTGCCAGCATTGCTGCATAGTCTGAAGGGGTGGGGGACAACCTGTCAGTGCTCAGATCATACACCGCACACTGTATCAAATTGGTCTGCATGGCTGTCGTCCCAGAAGGAAGCCTCTTCTAAAGATGATGCACAAGAAAGCTCGCAAACAGTTTGGTGAAGACAAGCAGACTAAGGACATGGATTATTGGAACCATGTCCTGTGATCTGATGAGACCAAGATAAACTTATTTTATTCAGATGGTGTCAAGCATGTGTGGCGGCAACCAGGTGAGGAGTACAAAGACAAGTGTGTCTTGCCTACAGTCAAGCATGGTGGTGGGAGTGTCATGGGCTGGGGCTGCATGAGTGCTGCTGGCACTCCAAGACGACACTGCCTTGCTAAAGAAGCTGGGGGTAAAGGCGATGGACTGGCCAAGCATGTTTCCAGACCTAAACCCTATTGACCATCTGTGGGGCATCTTCAAACGGAAGGTAGAGGAGCACAAGGTCTCTAACATCCACCAGCACCGTGATGTCGTCATGGAGGAGTGGAAGAGGATTCCAGTGGCAACCTGTGAAGTTCTGGTGAACTCCATGCTCAAGCGGGTTAAGGCAGTGCTGGAAAATAATGGTGGCCACGCAAATAATTGACACTTTGGGCATAATTTGGACATTTTCACTTAGGGGTGTACTCACTATTGTTGCCAGAGGTTTAATGGCTGTGTGTTGAGTTATTTTGAGGGGACAGAAAATTTACACTGTTATACAAGCTGTACACTCACTACTTTACATTGTAGCAAAATGCCATTTGTTTAGTGTTGTCACATGGAAAGATAGAATAAAATACTTACAAAAATGTGAGGGGTGTACTCACTTTTGTGAGATACTGTATATATATATATCTTTATATATATATATATATATATATATATATATACACACACACATGTATACATAGATATATATATATATATATTTTTTTTTTTTAAGTATTGGGATTCCTGCCTTTACACACACACATGAACTTTAATGGCATCCCAGTCTTAGTCCGTAGAGTTCAATATTGAGTTGGCCCACCCTTTGCAGCTATAACAGCTTCAACTCTTCTGGGAAGGCTGTCCACAAGGTTTAGGAGTGTGTCTATGGGGATGTTTGACCATTCTCCAGAAGCGCATTTGTGAGGTCAGGCACTGAGGTTGGACAAGAAGGCCTGGCTCGCAGTCTCCGCTCTAATTCATCCTAAAGGTGTTCTATCCGGTTGAGGTCAGGACTCTGTGCAGGCCAATCAAGTTTCTCCACCCCAAACTCGTCCATACCTTTTTGGACCTTGCCTTGTGCACTGGTCCAAATCATTTGGTGGAGGGGGGATTATGGTGTGGGGTTGTTTTTCAGGGGTTGGGCTTGGCCCCTTAGTTCCAGTGAAGGGAACTCTTAAGACGTCAGCATACCAAGACATTTTGGACAATTTCATGCTCCCAACTTTGTGGGAACAGTTTGGGGATGCCCCCTTCCTGTTCCAACACGACTGCACACCAGTGCACAAAGCAAGGTCCATAAAGCCATGGATGAACAGCGAGTTTGGGGTGGATTAATTTGACTGGCCTGCACAGAGTCCTGACCGCAACTCAACGGAGACTGTGAGTCAGGCCTTCTTGTCCAACATCAGTTCCTCACAAATGTTCTTCTGGAAGATTTGCCAAACATAAAAAACATAGCCATACTCTTAAATCTTGTGGACAGCCTTCCCAGAAAAGTTGAAGCTGTTATAGCTGCAAAGGGTGAGCCAACTCAATATTGAATCCTACGGACTTAGACTGGGATGCCATTAAAGTTCATGGGCGTGTAAAGGCAGGTGTCACAATACTTTTGACAACATAGTGTACATACATCCTGGAAAGCAGAGATCAATCAATCTAAATATCTAGAAATAGCAATATGATAATTATGGTAAAGTATTCTGAAATATATATACACACACACACACACACACACACAACACAGTACTGTGCAAATGTTTCAGCCAGGTGTGAAGAAATGCTGTAAAGTAAGAATGCTTTCAAAAATATATATTTTAATTGTTTATTTTTATCAATTTACAAAATGCAAAGTGAGTAAAAAAAAGAAACATTTTAATCAAATCAATATTTGGTGTGACTACGCTTTAGCCTAAAACATTTGCACAGTACTTTATATAGATCAGCCATAACATTATGACCTTCCATCATAACCCATCAAGGCATGGACTCCACTAGACCTGAAGATATGCTGTGGTATCTGGCACCAAGCCATCAGTAGCAGATGCTTTAAGTCTATGTGGGTCAGACTTGTTTTTCCAGGACATGCCACAGATGCTCGATTGGATTGAGATCTGGAGAATTTTGAGGCCAAGTCAACACCTCAAACTCATCGTTGCGTTCCTCAAACTATTCTTGAATTCATCATACCAGGCTACCTTCTTCCAAGATTCCATGGTCCAGTTCTGATGCTCGAGTGCTCATTGTAGCCACTTTTGGCTGTAAACATGGGTTGGCATGTGCCAGTCTGAGGCTACACAGCCCCTCATACAACAAACTGCAATGCACTGTGTTCTGACACCTTTCTCCCAGAACCACCATTAACTTGCAATGTGGGCTACTCTGTGTAGCTCTTCTATTGGATTGGATTACACAGGCCAGGCTTCACTTTCCACGTGCATCAATAAACCTTGGCCCCCCCATGACCTTGTTGTGGATTCACTGGTTTTCCTTTCTTTGACCATTTCTGGTAGATCCCGACCATTGCAGATCGGGAACATCCCACAAGAGTTGCAGTTGATATGACCCAATCATCTAGCCATTACAATTTGGCCATTGTCTAATTTGCTCAACCCACTATACTTACTGGCGCTTCCCCCATCTATGCTTGCCCACTTTTTTCTGTTTTCAACACATCAACTTCAGGGACAACATGTTCACTTGCTGCCTAATATATCCTACCCACTGTGGCATTATGAAAGTCGAGATCGATGGATGTTATGTTTCACCTTGCAGGAAACGAAGGTGGAAACCGGTCCGGGTTTTACCAGACACCTTAGCAGGGTGGCTGGTAAAAGTGCCAAGGTCCCTTTGAAATTATGGAAAGAGTAGGGGAGGTAAACTACAAAGTCTACCAGCCAGGGAAAAGGAAACCAGAGCAAATATATCACATTAATCTCTTGAAACCTTGGAAGGACAGAGAGACTTTACTGGCAATACCAACCCCCAAAAGGACATGGCCCCTGTAACTCCGCAAGTACCCATAATTAAAACCTTGTCAGTGGCCCGACAGAAGGACGTTAAAGAATTTATCAGTAAGAAAATACTTTTTTTCTCACCAACCCGGACTGACCACAGTTATACAACATGACATAATTACGGAACCAGGCGTCCACGTAAATGTAAAGCCCTATAGAATAGAATACCCGAGGCTAGGCGGGAAGCAGTTGCAAATGAAATAAAGAACATGTTAGAGTTGGACGTAATAGAGGAGTCCCACAGTGACTGGTCAAGTCCCATAGTGTTGGTCCCAAAACCAGATGGAACTATAAGGTTTTGTAATGATTTCAGAAAGTTGAACAGCGTGTCCAAATTTGATGCGTACCCAATGCCTCGGGTCGACAAGCTTGTTGACAGATTGGGTAGTGCCCGGTACATAACTACTTTAGGTCTGACTAAAGGCTATTGGCAGATACCCCTAACGGAGTCTGCAAAAGAAAAAACTGTGTTTTATAGTATAAGTGGATGCCTTTAGTCTTGCAGGGTGCTCCTGCCTCATTCCAGAGAATGATGAATAAGACCTTAAGACCACATCGCCAATACACAGCCACCTATTTGGTCGATGTAGTCCTCCACAGCCCAGACTGGGAATCTCTTTTGCCCCAGGTGCAAGCAGCAGTAGATTCCCTTAGGAAAGCAGGACTCACTGCCAACCAGAAAGTGTGCTATAGGCTTGGGGGAGGCCGAATACCTAGGCTACATTATTGGTCGAGGGCTGATCAAGCCTCAGATCAATAAGATTGAGGCAGTTCAAAAGAGGCCCCAACCTATAAATAAAAAGCAAGTTTGTGCATTTCTTGGGATCACAGGGTACTACGGGCAGTTTATACTCAATATTGCCGCCACTGCAGCCCAACTGATGGATCTGACAAAGGGTAGAGAGTCGGTCATGATCAAGTGGAATCCTGAGGCAGAGAAGGCATTTCAAATATTGAAGCAAGCCCTTTGTGCACAACCTGTGCTTGTGACCCCAGATTTCACAAAGGAGTTTGTGGTGCAGACGGACGCCTCTGATGTGGAACTGGGTGCTGTACTGTCCCAGAGATGGTGAGGAGCACCCAGTGGTTTACCTTAGCAGAAAGCTCAACAGACATGAGGAAAAACTATGCCATTGTTGAGAAGGAATGTTTATCTATCAAATGGGCCTTAGATGCCCTGAAATATTACCTGTTGGGGAGACCATGAAAAATAGTCACTGATCATGCCCCTCTTAAATGGATGTGTGACAACAAGGATAAAAACAGTCAGGTGACAAGATGGTTCCGTGCTCTTCAAGTATTTAAGGTCACAGTGGAACATAGAGCTGGGTAATGCCAAAATAATGCAGATGCCCTTTCCCATATCAATTGTCTGGTTGGGACAGTTGCTCAGCTGCAGTTGCTTGAATAGAGGGGGGAGGATATGGGGCTTTATGAAAGGCGAGGTGATCGATGGACGTTATGTTTCACCTTGCATGCGTTCACGTGCAGGAAACTAAGGTGGAATCCGGTCCGGGTTTTACCAGCCACCTTGGCAGGGTTGGTTCCGGACCAGATTTTGCAGTCCACTTGTGTCCATCAACAGGTGGTATAAAGGAAGCAGGTCTGGAGCAGATGAGGGACTCTTGACCTGGACACATGAAACCAAAGACTGAGAGAGAGTGCGGCTGAACCAAAAAGGTTTGCATGATCTTTGTTTTGTGGGTGACTGGGAAAAGCCCTTTACCTCTGAGTTAGGAAAACTGGATATGTTTAGTTAGTGCCTGGATGGCAAGGATTTATTTTCTGTTTTGTTAATTTGATTTTTACATGCAACCTTATAAATAAACCTGGCTACAAGTCAGATTTTAACAAAACCTGCCGCTTGGACTACTTTTTTCCAGGGAAGGTGATCCCCATTGAGCTAACACCCCACACCACTTTCAGGTGCCATTGTAACAAAATAATCCAATGTTCGGCCTGTCACATGGGCGCTCTGTCTGTTTTTTCATCCGTCTATTGACAGCAATTCATTTCTATGGACAAACCGATGTAAACTGATGACCATGACCATTCAGTTCCGTTCTTTTAATCCAATGAAATGGAAGGATGCTTAGATCTGCTTTTAGTGCCGGTTCACACCAGTGTGGCTTCAAAGTAGTGCGACTTTGAAGCTGACATTCCTGCATGACTTCATCGTAGAGTTGCCACCTCATCCCTTTAATCCAGGACACATATGAATTACACAGGTTCTGAGGCTAATTGAATGCAGATAAGGCACCAAGTAAGTTTAATTACCACCTTAATCAGCCACAGAACCTGTGTAATTAATGTGTGTCCTGGATTAAAGGGATGAGGTGGCAACCCTACTTCATCGCGGCTTGCATATGACTTCTTTAACCGATGTCGATGCAAGTTGTGATAAAGTTGCCCCAAAGTAGTGCAGGAACGTTTTTTCTAAGTCACACCGATTAGAGCGGTTCCATTGCTGTTAATGGGGTGTGACTTGAAAGTCCTGGCAGTGTGAACCAGCCCTTAGGCAAGAAACATGTTTTCTGCCTATACAATTGTCACCTCTGATTGGTTTCTGCAACAGCTTAACCACTTGCCGACCGCCGATCGGCAATTGACGGCGGCAAAGTGGCTCGTTCCCGCAAATCGCCGTCATACGACGGCGGCTGCGGGAACGTGTATAGTGAGCGCGCGCGCGCCGCCAGAGGCGCGCTCACTGTGTCCAGGGGGGGCCAGGGAGCGGGTGCTGGGCTTCGATTGCCGCCGGCCACCCGCGATGCCCCCCCCGGAGCGAATGAGCGGAGGTCCGTGTATGTAAACACGGACCTCCGCTCTGTGTGAGGGGGAAGGGCTGTGATCACAGCCTTCCTTTACGTGAAGGCTGTGACCACTTCCCTTCCCCAGATAGTGCAGTCCCCATACAGTTAGAAAACGCCCAGGGAACATAGTTAACCCTTAGCGCGCCCCCTGCAGGTTAACCCCTTCACTGCCAATGGCATTTACACAGTAATCAGTGCATTTTTATAGCACTGATCGCTGTATAAATGCCAATGGTCCCAAAAAAGTGTCAAAACGTTCCGCCATGTCCGCTGAAATATCGCAGTACCGCAAAAAATCGCAGATCGCCGCCATTTTTAGTAAAAAATAAAAACCCCAAAAATGAATTCTCATCATCCGTAAATGCGACCACTTTTGCGCAAACCAATCAATAAACGCCGATTGCGATTTTTTTATTTTTTTTTTTATCGCAAATATGAGGAAGAATATAAATCGGCCAAAAACGGTGAAAAAAAATGTTTTTTTATATTTTTTTTTTTTGGATTTGTATTTTAGGAAAAAGTAAGAAATTTGGGTTTTTTTGCAAAATTGTCGCTCTTCTTTTGTTTATAGCGGCGATCAGAAATGATGCAGCGGTGATCAAATACCACCAAAAGAAAGCTCTATTTGTGGGAAAAAAAGGACGCAAATTTCGTTTGGGTACAACGTCGCACGACCGCGCAATTGTCAGTTAAAGCGACGCAGCGCCGAATCGCAAAAAGGGCTCCGGTCCTAAAGCTGGAAATCCTTCCGGGGCTGAAGTGGTTAAAAAACGGATGTAGACTGGAGCAAACTGAACTGAAGACGGATGTGCAAACAGATGTAATCTGAATGCGTTTTTGATCATTTTTTTTCTTAGCGATGAGAATGATCGGATGACGCCCATGTGAAAGGAGCCTCATTCCCTTTACCTAGCAATGATCATGTTATGGCTGATCGGTGTGTAGTCATCACAGGATAACAAACCATGTGAAAACCCAGAAATAAAATACATGATTGTGGCAAAGTATTCTGTATTCTATACTTTCTGGAAAGCAGAGCTCATCACATATACTACAACATATAACATCCAGATAAGTAAAGTGTATTGTGATCTATTGGAGGTAATCCTCTATTAGCACTCCATTGTAGTTTGCCTGGAAGGTCTGTAACTTCTACTCAGCAGCTGTAGCCAGCAGTTGTATGCAATGCATTGTCTATGGGGCTGTGTACACGCACCCACAGCCTTCTCCCTCCATCTAAGCCCGTTCCTCTGTCCCCATAAATAAAATACACCGTCTATATACTGTACCTTATTGTAATCAAGGACTCGTCTGCTTTCAGTGGGTGTTGTCATATGAAAATCCGTCCGCGTTCATTGGCTGACCTTCTGTCCCTTACGCTGGCCGCCAGCAAAGCCTTCTGGGAAATGTAGTTTTCTCTGGCGGGCTGAGCGGACACTAGAAAGGGGAGTGGACTACAACCCCCAGAAGCCTCCACTAGCAGCCGTCCCCCGGACAATCAGTACGAGTCCGCCAATCAGCGCACAGCAGAGATATTATCTCACACTTCCTGCAGTGTTGATAGTGAGGGGTTTTATTATTTTACAGCGTGGAGAGGCCTGTGTGAGAAATGACATAGGAACTGGGCCTGGTGTATAAAATGAGATTGGTTAACGCTAATAGTCTTGAAGGCATGGTGTTTGCCTGAGATAGGGGGGTTTGCTGGGAATTGTAGTTCCAAAGAAGTTGGAAAATAACAGCTTCTTGAGGTGAACGCGTCCCCCACTTCTGGGAGGAGCTGTGGGTGTTCTGTATAAGAAAAAGAGTGCCTTTTATGATATATAAACATGGAAAAGTATCGCTTAGTGGTGTAAAGCGGAACTAAACTGTCCCCAGAAAAAAAAAAAATGGTGCCCCATGCAGCGTTATGCCATAATGTGCACTGCATACTAGCACATTGTGACAGACTTACCTGACACAGCGCCTTAGGCCCCTTTCACATGGGTGTTCCGTTCAGGTCCACCTGTCAGATTGGGTCACATGTAGCCCTATGGAGCGGCGGATGTCAGCTGTGACATGTCCGCTGACATCCGCCGCTCTCCAATCCGATCCTATCTGTGAAATCCAGACGGATGGAAACCTTATTTTCCTTCCTTCTGTAGAATCGGATGAAAACGGACAGCGGGACTCTGACAGATCTGTCTCCGCACAGTGAGCAGAGATGGATCTGTCATCCGCCTGCTCAGCAGGGATCAGTGGCTCGATCCCTGCTGACCAGAGCAGACTCTGCAAACGGATAAGCCTGTGTGAAAGGGGCCTTCCAGAGCAGCTCTGTCAATGTTTCCTGGCACTTCCATCTTCACATGGTCTTCCTTCCGGGTTTGTGGGTTTCAGCTGTAAGAATGGCTGTGATGATATCACTCCTGCACATGTGCGCGGTAGCCCCAGCACAAAGCTCTGAAGGTACAGCATGGGTATGGCATCCCTTCAGAGCGCTGGTAACGTCACTGGCTGAATCCCATGTGAATGTCTTTTAAACAGTGCAAGTTCAGGTGATATTCATTGTACCTACAGGTAAAGCCTCGTACACATGGTGCGACAGTCGTATGAAAACGACCGCTTGTTGTACGATCTTCCGACCATTAGTATGTGCGATTAGAACAGCCGCCGTACGACGGTCATACAACAGAAGTTGGATGAGCAAACTAGAAAACTTTGGTTGTACCAGCAAGCGGTCGTACGACCGTTGTATCGTGTGTACAGAGAAGTTGGTCCAAAAAGTTCTATGTGCAAAACACGCATGCTCAGAAGTCAGGAACGCTCAGAAGTGTCTGTTCATGTAAGGGCCAGTTCACACTTGCGTGGCGTGACTTGCCAGGGCGAAGCAAGTCGCCCCGCTCGAGGCGATCTCAACGCGGCTTGTGAGGAGACTTCTATCATAGAAGTCAATGCAAGCCGCGCTGAGATCGCCCTGAAAATAGTGCAGGGACCATTTTTCTAAGGCGGAGCGAAGCGATTCGCTCCCATTAGAACGGTTCCATTGCACAGCATTGAGGCGAATTGTCAGGCGACTCAAGTGGCAGCACTGGCCATAGATATGTACAGAGTATACATACCTGACTGATGTTGGTTTCACACAGTCCCTGGAATTATAAAAGACTAGTGAAGGCAGATTTTGTGAAAGTGTCTCTCATGCATTCTAAAAGTGATGAAGAATGCACCAAATTAATGTACCTGACTACCTGTCTAGAACTTGTACTTGAATTTGGCTCATGCTACTTCCCTTTTAGGATGCCCGTGAGACCCTTATGCAAAATCTGTCTGAGACAGTTTTTCTCTCTGTACGCCTAAAGAGAATTGGTCTTAATTAGCTCCACTTTTACAATTTGCACAACACAATGTAAAAGTGGCACAACTGAGAACTACCTGAATTTGGTGCACACGTTTCTGTCAGGACCAAAAAAGTGTTGCAAATGTTTCATGAATTTGGCGCAGTACATTTACAAGAGGGATCAATGTCAGAAAAGTGGCGCAGCAGCTTTTTTGAATCTCCCTCAGTGTGTGTAGGCAGCAAACAAAACCGCTGGTAAAAGTCTACTTATTTTTGCCGGCAGCCACCCTTGGCTGCTGCTATTGAGCTGTCTGAATATAGCCTATATATGAGTAAATCGTGCCCGATGGTCATAACAGCCTCCTGTTGTGTAGAGGTGCAGGCAGACGTTTTATACTCTGGAAACTGAAGTTGTAATAAACATCACCAAAAAAGGAAAATCGTTATAGCCAAGCCCCATTTTTCCTAACATCATGTATTTTTATAATTCTGAGTGCTTTTTGCACACTATTCTGGTTATAGCAGAAGTATAGGCAAAACTTTTTCCTGGTGCCTCCATGGCAGCATACCTATGACAAGCTCCGCCTTGGCTCCTCCCTCAGGACCAGTGAATATTATAAAAGAAAAGGATTAGTGCACTCCCAGCATTCTCCTTTTTTTTTTTTATCTCATGGTCAGTGAATGATGGTCGAATGCTGCAGTCAGAAGCTTCTAGCTGGGTTCAAGCCTCTCCCAGGTGCAGTCCTTATTCTTGGGCAGCTAAATGCGCTAAAAACATAGGGAGTCCCTTCTGTGGGCCTTTTGGGACAGCAGTTGTCTCTTAACTAAGAGCTCCTATCTGCATTTATATACTGGCATTTGCTCAGGCCTGCAGCAGAGAACGCAGCTATATCTATTTTTCACATAGCATTATGCTTCCATTTCTCCCTCCTGTCATCTATTCTCTCTCACTTTCCTTTCCTTGCGTTCCTCTCTTTTTTTTTTTTTGCTTTCTTCCTCCCCCACCACCTCCCCCTCCTTGTGATAATGTACCTTCATTCCTGGTTGCTATATTGGGTGGCGCGCACCTCGCGCAGGCTTTTCTGAGCATGGACGTCAGGAGCCGGCTCGGTGGGCTGAGTCGGGCGGGCCGCATAGGTCCTAGTGCCGCCAGCCACGTATGCGTGGTCCAACCTGAGGTCGTGGCAGCCATCTTGAATAGGGGCAAATTTTACATTTTTTGCCCTTGTTTGTCAAAATCATTTTTAGTGGGTTGTATCTTCCAGATATCCCTCCTCTCTCCATTGTTTATTAGTGGGGGCTTTCAGCATGGCATGGCATGGCATAGGTTGCCTATGCTGGGAGCTCCTGGAGGGGACCCTGTTTTTTGCCAACGGTAAATGTAATTTCTTTTGTTTTGTTTTTTTTTTTTACTCAGTTTCCTACCTCCAGCTGAAATACCAGTCACTAACTCATTTATCTTTCTCTAGCTGCTTTTTCTGTCTGCTGCCAAAAATCAGCAGTACGCCAACCGAACAAGACCCTCTCCAACATTTAAGGTAGGGACCGTCGTCCAGCTGAGTACAAAAAAAAAAAAGAGAGCATTTATGCTGGTAAGTTTATGTATTTCAGCCTTGTACGCCAGAACTCCAAGCGGACATCAAGGTGACATAAAAAAAACCTACAAAGGCCCCAACCAGGGCAGACCATCCAGATCAGGATACCATGCAAGTGGGGATGGTTCTTCCATGAAAAGACATAGTTCTTCATATTCACCAACTCTCAACTCCCTAAATGTCGAGCATGTGGGCTCATCCCATTACCAGCCAATTGGTCTGCAAAGCTGTTTTAGAGTCTATGCAGCAGACAAAGAGTCAGAGGATTCACAGGAAAGCTGTCCTACTCAAAAGAGGGGCAGAGGTTACGTAGTGGAAAGGAACAGAATGAGCAACAGAAGTTCCATTGCAGCAATTGGCTCAAACCTCCTTTAGAGAAGTTAACTCTTCCTGGCCCATCCTCGAGAGAATACTTTTACCACACAGCAAGTATCCCTCCTACACATCTGGATGATAATGGGCCATCTGAGGATACTTCAGAAAAGTTCGGCCCTCGGACTTCCGCTTTTCCCTAGTTCAGTCCTATGTCCAGGCTGTAAAGCCAGCTATTGGCTGGGGAGGAAGCCGACACTACATCTGAGAAGTCAAAGATGTACTCCCCAGTTCTAAAGAAGTAGGTTTCCTTCTTTCCTCTGATGGATGATATCAGAGACATTATTGAAGAAGAAATAAAAAATTTCCACTCAATTGCCTAGGAAAACTTTATCCACTGTCGGAACAAGATTCTACAATGCCAGATGGTCCAACGGAGGTAGACACAGCCAGGGTCGCTGATAAGGCAGTACAGCCGGCCCTCCTGTAGGGGGTCCCAGTCCAGGGGGGGCCCGGCCACCTGCAGGAGAGGAGAGCCGACTGTACTGCCTTGTGACTCCTGTGAGTCCCCTACAGTGCTGCTGGATTTTTCTCTCGGCTGCTGTGCAGCGGATCAGTGCTGCACACTTGCCCACAGTTCCTTTATTTAGAAAGCTGTCCCATGCTGCCTTTGTTCTCAGGCTGTGTTCTGATTTTGGAGCAGCAGGGACAGCTGAAGAGTCTCTCTCTACCTTTGCCATTTCCACTGCCAGGTACTGGAACTCCCCCTCCCCATGTGATCGGCACGGCAGTGTTATCTCTTGCAAGGAGGAAGGAAAGATCGAGGTAAGAAGTTCTCTGCCTGTTCCTCCCTGAGTCCTGAGCTCTGCCAACCCCCACACTGTGCTCTGTTTGCACTGTAACTTGCAGTGCTGGCTGCAATGCTAGTTGTTGCAGTGCTTCTGTTGGAAGAGGGTGAGTGGGGGGAGAATGAAGCTGCAGAAATTCAGCATTCAGAAAGGATGAGAATGTGCTAGGAGCCAGCTTAGAACTGCAGCTAGACACTGGCTACCACTGCAGTGTTGGAGCTGGGGCCAGTGAATATACCCCTTCCTCCCCCTGACAGGTTTATGCACCAACCATTTCTATATGCTGCCCCTGAGGCCCCCATTCACACTTAGTATAGCGGGGACACATGTTCCTGCTCATTTTTTTTCACACATAGGGTAGACCATAGAATGCTCTTTTCAGGCATGCAGCTTCGCAAGTATTCCACATGACAAAACGCAAGTCAGATAAGTGGTTTTGGGGTACCATTAACAATTAAAGGCACCACAAGCACTGTGCAAGTTTGCAGTGCATTTATAAATTATACTGCAAAGCATGCATTTCCTGTGCACGGGAATATCTCCTAAACTTGCACCGTCTAGGAGATATTCCCTGTATCTGCATGTGCCAACGTAATCGGCACATGCGCAGTGAGAATCAGCCCGACTGGGCCATTTCTTCACGCAGTGTGACGTAAATGACTGCTCGCATGCGTGTGAGTGACATCAGCGCGGCTCCTCGAAATCACAACACTGGAGTCCGGGCTGTGATTAGTCGGAGCCCAGGATCCCGGAAGACGACGGACACAGCATGTCGCCGGTCACAGCTGTGCTCAGGGACCGCTGCTACAGCGTCAATCTAAGGTAAGCATTTCATAATGAGCTAGTATGTGATGCATACTAGCTCATCATGCCTTTCTCTTGCAGGTGTTTTTTTTTTTTTTTTTTAAACTGACTTGACAACCACTTTAAGGAAATGCAAAGTGTGAATGCAGCCTAAGGACTCTTTCACATGGGCAGCTGAGCCATGGATTTACCGCCATCCCTGGCTGCGCACCAAAATCCTAACAATAGTCAGACAGAGCTGTATACATGCTGTGGCTGCAATGGTTTACTACACAGCTGCCGCATTTTTAACACAGGCTGCAGAGATTGACAGGCAGCACCCCCTATCAAACTCCATAATGAGTTCAATGGGGCCGCTCTGCAACTGCAAGCCAGACACTTGGCTTACAGTTGCAATACGGTCTCACAAAGTAAAATACACCACCGCAATTTAAAAAAGGTATAACAAAAAAACGGTGTCACGGGGTGGCTGTAGCAAGAATATAATTTCTGCCATGGCTACAAAACAACATTGCAACCATTGCATTTTAGCAAAAATGGAATTTGATATTTTCAGGGGGGGGGGGGGGGCCCCGTCAGGTAGGCTGTACGGGGCCCCGTGATTTCCATCAGCAGCCCTGGACGCAGCAGTGGTTTGTATAACAAAGAATTTCATGTCACCAATCGATGATTCAGCCTCAATTGAGGATCCTTTTAGATAGACAAATAGACCCCAACTTAAAGGAGCTTACCAAATGGCGGATAAACACCTGGCAATTGCCTTAGCTGTATCCAAAGCCCTGCGGGCATGGACCGAAAACATGGAAACAATGATTCATCAAAATGTCCCTAGGGAAAATATAGTTAAGGCTTTGGACGAATTATAGCTCTCAGCAGACTTCACCGGTGAGACGGCGATGGATACAATTCGATACTTTGCAAGATCAATGTCACTACTTGTGATAGCCATATGGGTAATGTGGTCAGAACTACTGTTTTTTTAATTTTATTTTTTTTTGGTAAATCACTCTTTGAAGAAAGGTTACAGAAAGCCATTTCCCGCATCACAGGAGGAAAGTCAGACTTGAGTCCCCGGAACAGCAGAATTGGATGTACCAGGGGATTCAGGGATGCTTACTTGCACGCATCCATACTACAACTGTTACAGAAGTTCCTGAGATTTCCAGTCGACCAGGTTCATCTACAGGGTGGGCCATTTATATGGGAATAGGAATGTTCAGACCTGACACCCATAATGTGGTGGTGCACCAGCACACTATGGGTGTCAGGTCCGAGCATTCCTAGATGAACAGTTTCCTGGAAAGTGGATTGGTCATCGTGGGCCAGTTGAATGGCTCCCAAGATCTCCTGATCTGACCCCCTTAGACTTTTATCTTTGGGGTCATCTGAAGGCAATTGTCTGTGCTGTGAAGATAAGAGATGTGCAGCACCTGAAACTACGGATACTGGAAGCCTGTGCTAGCATTTCTCCTGTGGTGTTGCTATCAGTGTGTGAAGAGTGGGAGAAGAGGGTTGCATTGACAATCCAACACAATGGGCAGCACATTGAACACATTTTATAAGTGGTCAGAAACTTGTAAATCACTCATGAAAGACTAAAGTTACGTTAAAACCAAGCACACCATTGTTTTTCTTGTGAAATTCCCAATAAGTTTGATGTGTCACATGACCCTCTTCCTATTGGAAAAACAAAAGTTGGATTCAAAATGGCCGACTTCAAAATGGCCGCCATGGTCACCACCCATCTTGAAATGTTTCCCCCCTCACATATACTAATGTGCCACAAACAGGAAGTTAATATCACCAACCATTCCCATTTTATTAAGGTGTATCCATATAAATGGCCCACCCTGTACAATTCCAGAGTCTCCCCTTCGGACCCTTCACTTCTCTCAGAGCCCTCACGAGGGCTCGGATCACTATCCAAGCTTCTTTACGAGAACTGGGTGTCAGTTCTTATCACTAACGAAGCAATATCCTCCTTTAATCAAAAGATCCAGACCAGCTAGTGGAACACAGGTGGATGCTGTGGCCTACACTTTCAATATACAGTTGGATGGTAAATCATCAAAGGAGTCATCTTTTTTCCAGTTTAGATGCCTTAGTCAACACCGCAAGAGGGGCGGTGTCCCTGCCATCCAGGGCCATCTTAATAACATAATGGGCCCCTGGGCAAAGTAATGCACTAGGGCCCCTACCAGGGAGATGGTGATCTGTGGCACATTATGCACGTGGTGACAAGGGGTGGGTGTGGCTGAAAATGCTACATATTGGGCGTGGCCTTTTAGTCTAATTAGAAACAACAAATACACAAAACCAGGGAATCATCCCAAATTAAATTCACCCCTATACACATTTAGGGCAGTATAGGTGAAGGTTTGGATAGTACAGGGCAGTATAGTGGAAGGTTTGGATAGTATAGGGCAGTATAGGTAAAGGTTTAGAATAGATAGTATAGGGCAGTATAGGTGAAGGTTTGGATAGTATAGGGCAGTACAGGTGAAGATTTGGATAGTACAGGGCAGTATAGTGAAAGGTTTGGATAATATAGGGCACTATAATTAAAGGTTTGGATAGTATAGGGCAGTACAGGTGAAGATTTGGATAGTACAGGGCAGTATAGTGGAAGGTTTGGGTAGTATAGGGCAGTATAGTGAAAGGTTTGGATAGTATAGGGCAGTATAGGAGAAGGTTTGGGTAGTATAGTGGGAGGTATGGGTAGTATAGTGGGAGGTATGGGTAGTATATTGGGAAGTATAGGTAGTATAGGTGAAGATTTGGATAGTACAGGGCAGTAGAGTGGAAGGTTTGGATAGTATAGGGCAGTAGAGTGGAAGGTTTGGATAGTATAGGGTAGTATAGATAAAGGTTTGGGTAGTATAGGTAAAGGTTTAGATAGTATAGGGTAGTATTGGTGAAGGTTTGGATAGTATAGGGCAGTATAGGTGAAGGGTTGGATAGAATAGGGCAGTATAGTGGAAGGTTTGGATAGTATAGGGTAGTATAGATGAGGGTTGGATAGTATAGGGTAGTATAGGTGAAGGTTTGGATAGTATAGGGCAGTATAGTGGAAGGTTTGGATAGTATAGTGACAGGATTGGGTAGTATGGGTAGTATAGTGGGAGGTATGGGTAGTATAGTGGGAGGTATGGGTAGTATAGGGGAATGTATGGGTGGTATAGTGGGAGGTTTGGGTGGTATAGTGGGATGTATGGGTATTATAGTGGGAAGTATGGTTACATGGTTAGTATAATGGGAGGTATGGGTAGTATAAGGCAGTATAGGTGAAGGTTTGGATAGTATAGGGCAGTATAGGTGAAGGTTTGGAAAGTATAGGGCAGTATAGGTGAAGGTTTGGTTAGTATAGGTGAAGGTTTGAGTAGTATAGGTGAAGGTTTGAGTAGTATAGGTGAAGGTTTGGATAGTATAGGGCAGTATAGTGGAAGGTTTGGATAGTATAGGGCAGCATAGTGAAAAGTTTGGATAGTATAGGGCAGTATAGTGGAAAGTTTGCATAGTATAGGTGAGGGTTGGGTAGTATAGGGCAGTATAGGTAAAGGTTTGCATAGTATAGGGCAGTATAGGTAAAGGTTTGCATAGTATAGGGCAGGATAGTGGAAGGTTTGGATAGTATAGTGAAAGGATTGGGTAGTATAGGGTGTAATAGTGCCAGCTTAGTGCTGTATGCAGTGACAATGTGCTCAGTAACTTACAGCATTGCTGTATGCAAAGACTCCAGGGGCAGCTGTGCTCTCTGCTCTTCAGCCTGACTGAATAGGTCTGTGGGAGGAGTGGAGGAGGCAGCCACACCTCGGGCTCCGCCCACCAACTTCAACTGCCTCCGGAGATATTGACGATCTCCGAGGAACAGCCCAACATCATTAAATGACAGGGGAGTGTTACAGGCAGCTTCCCCCGAACCGCTGATACTCCTGCTGACCCGATCAACTTGACAAAACAGTGCATGTTTACAAACTAAGCTGCAATGGGACAGGGGAAGTGCAGCCCCCCCCCCCCCCCATGCAGCTGGGGGCCCTGGGCAGTGCTCAGGGGTGCCCGCTCATCAAGACGGCCCTGGGCAGCAGGGCACATTATAGGGCACAGTAAAGCACATTACATGGGGCGGGGGGGGGGCAGTAGAGCACCTTATGGTACAGAGTAGGGCACATTACATAGGAGGACAGCAGGGCATATAATGGGGCATAGCAGGGCATATTACATAGGGGCAAGAGGGCACGTTATGGGGCACAGTAAGGCATATAACATGGGGTAGGAGGGCACATTATGGGGTCAACAATAGGGCACAGTATGGGGCACACAGACGGGAACATTTTTTTTGTCATTTTGGATGGAGCAGGGAAGCTCCTTTATTGCTTTCGGTTTTGGCCTTACATATGCTTTAAGAGAGATTGTACATGTGTGGGCAAACTCAAGGAGACCAATATCTTGAAGGGGTAGTCCCATGGGTCCTCCCAGTCCTCTGGGTCTAGTTCTGGGGCATCGTTCATGCATTTCTGTCTAAGTGATGTCAGATCAGGGGACGAGACTCGGAGGAGGTGCCCGTACAGGAGGTAGGTTTCTCCTCAAATCTTGTAATCCTCTCCAAATCTGACATTACCTCCTGGGCCCCCTCCTGCCCGAATTGAGCTCTGAATGTGTGGGAGAGTTGTAGATATCTAAAACGATAAGAGGCGGGGATGTTATGGTTGGTTGTGAAATACTCAAAATTGTGAATTTTTAGGTTTATGGAAAAATCTTTTACTAATTTGACATGAAATTTGGCCCAGAGCACTGGGTCCGGCAGGCTAAAAAGATGCAAGAGTTCCGGAGTCTTCCATAGTGGGGAGATGGGAGAAACAGCAGAATGTGGGTAGCGTTCCCAAGCAAGCCCCATCCTCCAGGCCCCAAGAGTGTTTAGCATGGAAGGAGTCAGATCGTAAGGAGCTCTTGGGCCTCAGAAGGGAAGGGACTTGAGGGCCTCCACAGATCGTTGCACTGCCGCCTACAGCACCGTGGACGAATTTGAGAGGTCAGGGTTCAACCACCATACTATGGTGACTAGCTGGGAAGCTATAAAATATTTATGGCAGTCGGGAAATGCTAGTTCCCCCCCCCCGTGTGAGGTCGGTCGCATTAACGTGGATAATTTAAAGCGGGGGGGATGTGGACCCCAAACAAAGGTGGAGAACATGCTGTTTAGCATTTTAAAGAATGACTTGGGGATTCACTGTGGAGAGTTGCAAAATAAATAATTAAGTTTGGGGAGGATTTTCATCTTGATAAGGTTCACTCTCCCCAGGAGGGAGAGTGGAAGTCTCTCACACGCCTTCAGTCTGTCCCTAACCTGGACAATGACCGGTGACAGATTCAGGGGGATGTATTCTTTTACACCTTTGGAGATTTTCACTCCCAGATATGTGAAGTCTTCCTGCCACTGGAGCTTAGAGTCAGGAGTCACCTCGTCTCGTGCACCCGGATCTATGGCAAATAGGACAGACTTGGACCAGTTCACTCTGAGTCTGTTCACTCCAGAATACGAGTTCAGCACATCCAGGGCTCCCTGCAGGGAGGGCCCTGCATCACCCAAAAATAAAAGGAGGTCGTCCACGTACAGGGCCACCCTTTCCTCCAGCCAAGCCACTTTGAAGCCTTTGATATGGGGCGAAACCCGAAGGGCCTCAGCCACTGTCTCCATGGCGATAGCAAAAGGGGCTGGAGAGAGGGGGCGGGCCTGCCTGGTGCCACGATACAGACGAAACGAGGGTGAGAGGAGACCCCCCCCCCCCCAGTCTAATGGCTGCCCTTGGGGATTTGTATATCACCCGCAGCCAATCAATGAATCACAGCGGGAACCCCATCCTCCTGAGGGTCTCCCACAGTAAAGGCCACTCCACAGTATCAAACGCCTTTTCAATGTCCAGAGAGGTGATAACTCTAGAATCTGGATTGTCATGGTGGGCATGGATGTTGGTGAATAGGCATCTGCAATTAATGTCTGTGGACTTATGAGACATAAATCCAGTCTGGTCTGGGTCTATTATAGAGGGTAGGACCGAATTAAGTCTAACTGTTAACAATTTAGTAAGGATCTTCAGATCCATATTCAGCAGGGCTATCGGCCGGTAAGAGGCATAGGATTTAGGATCCTTAGGGGATTTGTATATAAGGATAACATGGGCCTCATACATAGAGGGGGGAGGGTGCCATTTGCCAGGCTATGGGTAAAGATCGAGGCTAATATGGGGGCCAATATTTTGCCATACATTTTATAGAATTTTATGGGAAGGCCTTCCGGTCCCGGGGACAGTATAATTATATCTTAGTGTATCTTATTATTTGCACCATCAGAGTGCCCCCATAGATTAGTTGCCCCATTGCAGTGCCCCTATAGATTAATTGCCCCCATCACCGTGTCCCTATAGAGAAGTTGTCCCCATAGATTAATTGCCCCATTACAGTGCCCCCATAGATAAGTTTCCCCCCATATATTAATTGCCCAATAACAGTGACCCCACAGACCATTTGCCCCAGCACAGTGTGCCCATAGATAATTTGCCTCATAGATTAATTGCACCCTCAGAGTGCCCCCATGGATTAGTTGCCCCATCACAATGCCCCTATAGAATAATTGCTCCCATCACAGTTTGCCCATAGATAAGTTGCCCCCCATAGATTAATTGCCCCATTACAGTGTCCTCATAAACCATTTGCCACAGCACAGGCCGTCCATAGATTAATTGCCCCATTACAGTGCCCCCATAGATAAGTTGCCCCCCATATATTAATTACCCCATAACAGTGTCTCCACAGACCATTTGCCCCAGCACAGTGTGCCCATAGATAATTTGCCTCATAGATTAATTGTACCATCAGAGTGCCCTCATAGATTAGTTGTCCCATCGCAATTCCCCTATAGATTAATTGCCCCCATCACAGTGTGCCCATAGATAAGTTGTCCACATAGATTAATTGCCCCATTACAGTGTCCTCATAGACCATTTGCCCCAGCACAGTTTACCCATAGATAAGTTGCCCCCATGGATTCATTTCCCCATCAGATTGCCCCATAAATGAATTGCCCCATGACAGTGTCCCCATAGATTAGTTGCCCCCATAGATTGGCTGTCCTATCACAGAGCTGTGTGAGATGTCTCTGTAGTGTGACAGGCCGGAGCCGGGAGCTGGGAGGAGAAACGTGCTGCAGGGCTCACAGCACACACATGACAACATTGGTTGCTAGGTCTCTGGAGTCCCTAGTAACCAATCACTGCTTCTCTTGTGGACCTGGATTTGTGGGTGATCCATCATTTTAGTGAAGGCAATATGGGCTTATGTGGGAGGTGGAGCCAAGGACAGAATGTGGGAGAAGACTCATCTAGTCTCTTGGTGTATGACGGAAGATCAGAGGACTGAGGCGTGGGTGGAGCAGAATAGTTAGGGGTGGGGCAGAATAGTTAGGGGCAGGGCAGAAGGAGTATAATGTAATCCATCCACTGTAGAGTTCTGGGGGAGGTGCTAGGAGAGGGAGACTGCAGCTGTCACCAGTGCCCCGCCCCCCAACACAATGCCTGGGTCATGTGACCCCTCTGCCCCCCTTGTCCTGGCCCTTCTTGCAGGAGTATGGAGACATATAAACCCCCCATGGAATGGAATGATAATCACACACAAGTAAGACTGTGTTCACCTGTGCAACATGGCAGCCCATTCAAAGGGCTCCAAAAGAGTGCCAAAGTAGCTCCCGTGCCCCTTTTTTTTTTTTTTTTTTTTAATTTTTCATTGGGGTCTCAGTGCAACAGGCGATAACAGGAAATATTGCGGGACAACATCATAAGCTGCTACGACACGTCAAGTCGCGGTATACTTTTCCATATGCATTCCCAGAACGTGCGGAAAAATGTGTCAGGCTTGACACGCAAACCAAAAACCTTCATGAGCTACTTTGCCGCATTTTGCACGCATAGGGAAACCTGTTAAACACTCCATGGGCTACCCTATGCATGAAGCAAAAAAAAAAAAAACAGCTTCAACAAACTATTTCAGAAACTATTTCATGTTGAGCACAAAAATGAGCAAATAGCACGTGTGTAAGAAATGCAAAAAAAAAAAAAAAATTTGTCCAGCAATGAAAGGGTCAAAACGGCCATAAAAATGAATATCTGAGCGCTCACCCCTCTTCCCCCTCGCTAGCGGTAGCAGTTCCTCATGTCTGCAGACATCACTACACCCCCGCTGAGCCCCATTGCTAGTAAAAAAAGTTAGAAATAAATAAATAATAAGATCCCATAGTCTGTAGACACTATAACTTGGGCAAACCAATCAATATACGCTTATTGGGATTTTTTTTCCAAAAACATGTAGCAGAAGACATAATCGGCTAAACTGATGAAGAAATTTGATTTTTTATTGGATGTGTTTTATAGCAGAAAGTAAAAAATATTGTTTTTTTTCTCAAAATTTTTGGTAGTTCTTTATAGCACAAAAAAATAAAATCCACAGAGGTGATCAGAATATATGGATTGCTGTCGGTGATGACCCCAAATAATTAGAGTGGTACTGCCCCCATCCCGTACAACATAAGTGGAAGCACGAGGAAAACCCCCCTAGGGACTTTATATGAGGAGACCGACTCACTAAGAACAAGGTGATATATATAAAATGTTTGATATTTATTTGTACATTTTTAAAAAAAAAAGAGCAAGAAACACAAGCACCCAAAAGGGTGGTAATTCACATCATGGACAACACATAAAATAATAATGACATGTGACACTAACAAAAACAAAATGTGTAGAGAAATAGCCAAAAGGGCTTAAAAGAAAAGCACCACTGAATCTGCTTAGGTAGCAAACAAAGACCCAACGCGTTTCAAAGATGTTTGATCAGATATCTTCCTCAGGGGTAAGTGATCTTGAAGTTAAAAACAGATCCTCATGTTATACAGGGTGTAAGGGTGTATAAAGGATCTTCCCAAACAGTCAGGTTACAGATAATTTCAAAAGTAAGGGTATATGCCAAATCAGCAGAATAGTGATAGAGAGGGTCTGTAGCCAATGAAAACAAATTCTTCAAGACAGTCAAGATGATAAACCCATTAAAACAAATCTTTCCCACTTGGGGAGCAATTTAAAGGTACAGCTGGTGGCAATCTCTGCTGTGACAGCAAGAGATGGGCCGAAGATCCTTTAATAATCAAATTCTTCAAGACAGTCAAGATGATAAACCCATTAAAACAAATCTTTCCCACTTTCCCACTTGGGGTCTCTCTATCACTCTGTAACCCTTATCCAAACAGCCTTTTGCCGCATCTGATCCAGCATCCTTGTGGAATCTCATTTGGAAACTATTCTTCTTTGTGGCATGGGGCTGGGGAGTACCAGAACTTCAGGCTCTGGGATCAGAAGACAATAATATTATTTTTTATACTCGGATAGAGTGGAACTTAGAATGGTAAATGGATTCTTCCCTAAGTTCTCCTTTTCCTCTACTATCTCCGAGCCTTGGGCCCTGCCAATCTTTTCAGATCCAATTTCGACCTTCTTCACAAAGACGATAATACTTCGGTACAAAGACACGATCTTCAAGCCACAACTCCCTTCATACTTTCATCTAAACTATTTGTAATACTCCAAAAAAAAAAAAACAGGGGCAAAAAAGCATCATCTGGGGCGGGGGCCTCCTGAATGTGGCCCTCCGGCCATTCCAGAACTGCAGTATCCATCTGGGGAGCCATGGTTTGCAGATCCCTGCTCTACTACAATAGTTTCATGGATAATCTAATTGGTTAAGACGGCATAAAGGATTAGGGGTCTAGAACTCCCTCTTCAGTTGGGCTGTATGCCATCAGGTTGTTTTCTGCTTCTTGGACAGCCAGAGCAGACGTATCCCGCAACACGATCTGAAGGGTAGCATCATGGTCATCCCAACATGCGTTTACGAGACATTACAGAGTAGACCTGGCAGCTTTCTCATCTGTAGAAACTGGCAGACAGGCTATCAGGCCGGCATTTGCTTATTTTAAATCCTTTTTCAAATAAATCTTTTACTATGCACATACCATCCATTTCAGCTAGTTATTTGTCTCAGGTATGCTGCCAGGGAGGCACCAGGAAAACAGAAAATTGTATCATACGTACCGTAATTTTCTTTTCCTGGTGCCTATCCATGACAGTATACAATCCCACCCTTGCCATATTACGTAGAATGATGGGAGTGCACTAATCATTTTCTTTTACAATAATCACTGGTCCTGAAGGAGGAGCCAAGGCAGAGCTTGTCACAGGTATGCTGCCATGGATAGGCACCAGGAAAAGAAAATGACGTTAAGTACAATACAATTTACTGTGTTTTCAGTTTGGATAGAGTAAGGGAGGGTTATTATAACTCGTCAGTTTTTTTTTATTGCCATCTGTGTCTCATTGGGGAGATTTCCCTTCATTTTCTGTCCCATAGCCAAAACAGGAAGTGAGAGGAAATCAGTCTAAAGTGAGGGAATCTCCGGTTGTCCCCAAAACTAGTGTACCCATTGGAAGATTTCCCCTCTATTCTTGCACTGGTGACAACCCAACTTTCACTCTCAGTGATAACTGTCACCTGTACTAATAGGGAGGGTGAAGCTGAGCACAGACAGAAATAAAAACCTGACAGATGTTCTAATCCTTCTCCACTCTATCCAAATCGACAAAAGGTTTTACCTTTTTTGTTATACTTTAATTAACCACTTCCCGACTGCGCACAGTATATTTACTGCGGCAGTGTGGTGCTGTCTCGCGAACTGCCGTAAATAAGCGCCAATTCGCGGACGCGCAGCTAGGGGGCGAGAACGCACCACCGCTGGCGCGCTCTCGTGCCCGCCGCACTCTGGAGGAGTGCACACGGCTCAGGCAGACCTGATGACCTGCCAGAGGGAGAGAATGGGGAACCGCCGAAGTAAACACGGCGATTCCCCGTTCTGACAGGCGGCATGTAAGCGATCTACTGATTCCTGTCACTGAGATCAGTTAGATCTCTTATGCCCCTGACAGCCCAGCCCCCTCACAGTTAGAACACACCTAGGGAACACACTTAACCCCTAGATCTCCCCCTGCAGGTTAACCCCTTCACTGCCAATGACATTTATACAGTAATCAGTGGATATTTAAATTTCTGATCGCTGTATAAATGTCATTGGTCCCAAAAAAGTGTCAAAAATGTCTGACATGTCCGCCCCAATATCAAAGTTCCATCAAAGCAAAATCGCAGATCGCCGCCATTACTAAAAGGAAAAAAAAAAAGGAAAAAATGAATTCTCATGGTTTGTAAACGCAGCAACCTTTGCGCAAACCAATCAATAGACGCCGATTGCGATTTTTTTTTTTTTTTTTCTTTTTTTAACAAAAATATGAGGAAGAATATAAATCGGCCAAAACCAATGAATAGATTTGTTATTTTTTTAGATTTTTTTTTTTTTTTGGATTTGTATATTAACAAAAAGTAAGAAATATTATTATTTTTTTTTTTTTTTTTTGCAAAATTGTCGCTCTTTTTTTGTTGATAGCGGCGATCAGAAATGACGCAGAGATGACCAAATACCACCAAAAGAAAGCTCTATTTGTGGGAAAAAAGGACGCAAATTTTGTTTGGGTACAATGTCGCACAACCGCTCAATTGTCAGTTAAAGCGATGCAGTGCCGAATCGCAAAAAGTGCTCTGGTCCTACAGTGGGAAATCCTTCCGGGGGTGAAGTGGTTAAAGGGGTTGTAAAGTCAGAAGGTTTTTAATCTTAATGCATTCTATACATTAAGATAAAAAGCCTTCTGTGTGCAGCAGCCCCCCCTGTGCCCCACTAATACTTAGCTGCGCCCCATCTCTGTCCGGCGATATCCAGGAGTGTTTTGACTGTCCAAAACTCTCCCTCCTGATTGGCTGAGACACAGCTGTCATTAAAAGTTGGCTAGCCAATCAGGAGAGGGGGGTGGGGCCGGGCCACAACTCTGTGTCTGAATGGACACAGGGAGCTGTTACTCGACTCGGGTGCTCCCATAGCAAGCTGCTTGCTGTGGGGGCACTTAATAGGAGGGAGGGGCCAAGATCACAGAAGAGGCACCCGAGAAGAGGAGAATGGGGGCTACTCTGTGCAAATCCATTGCACAGGTCAGGTAAGTATGACATGTTTGTTATTTTGATAGAAAAAAAGGAGACTTTACAATCACTTTAAGACAGAACAAATACAGCTGCCGCATGGGGACTGGGATGCAAGCACACTCTCTCTCCTAACTTTCGACTAGGGTTCCCTCATCCCTTTAAACCCGAACACATATTAAATACACAGGTTCTGTGACTGATTAAGGTGGTAATAAAACTCAATGCCTTATCTGCAATAAATTTGCCTCGGAACCTGTGTAATAATATGTGTTCGTATTTAAAGGGATGAGGTGGAAACTCTACTTTCGACTCTCCAGCGTTGATGTAAATCTCATGCAGGTACACAAATAAAAAAAGGCATGCAGATCGAAAACAGACCAGTCACCAGTCTATGGTCTCCCTGCCCCTGATCTTGCCCTACTACTGACTTGTTCTGCAATGGTTCTCTGTATGGAGGCAGCCATATTGGTAGAGGCAAGGTTTTACTTTCTAATGTCATAGCCTCCAGCAAGGAAAACAGTGAGCAGCAAAATAATGACATCTCCAGTTCTTTTGAAAGTAGCAGTCAGAGGCAGCAGTGCCTTACATGATATGCGGATATACAGCTATGGGGCTGGAGGCACACTCGTAAATCAGAAAGTGCACTGCTGTTTTTCAGTAGAAATTCAAGACAAAAGCTACATTTTTAGGGTACTGACTGGATACAAATAACATTTCTAGATGTTCCCTTCAACATGGCAAATCTTCACATACTGAGTTCAGGTCTGCTTTATTACTGGAGCATTCTGCTGTGTACTAGATCAGGGTTTCTCAACTCCAATCCTCAAGGTGTCCCAACAGGTCATGTTTTCAGGCCTTCCATTATTTTGCACAGGTGATTTGATCAGTTTCACTACCTTAGTAAAAAAACACAGCCATTTCATCTGAGGGAAATCCTGAAAACATGACCTGTTGGGGCGCTTTGAGGACTGGAGTTGAGAAACACTGTACTAGATCATTGGCCGAACTTCACCATGTGGTTCCTGGAAGTAATAGTAGTAAGTAACAGAGTGATTCTCAGGGCTCATAGATTGCTATTGTCTAGTAAGATTGCCAACAATGCATTGGAAATTGAAGACAAAGCTTTCATAAATGAAATATTTTCTATCATTAAATAAATAGAACATATACAATGAATCAAATACATAAACTATAATTACGTTTACTGATTCTTTTCATGTTGTCCATTTAACATTTACAGTTACAAAATTATATTGCTCTTGTTTGGAGTTCATATACAACAAATGTATTAACACTTTTATGTCTGCAATCTGTAAATTAAAGTTCCCTTACACAATGTCCTCTTCTAGGGGAATTTTAATCTACCTTTTCATTTTGACAGGTAGTAGCCAACACTGTGCATTGTTGCTACCTGTCAGACTGGGCTGTCACTAACAACTTCAGCTTTCATCCCACTAATAATCCAAAATCAATGAGAGTGGTTTCAGGTCATGTAATCATTATGTTGGCTAAGGCATAGTGATCACATGCAAGTTGGAGGCTTCATTCACTAAATTTTCCTTTATTGTGCAAAAGTCACTGCATCCTGTAGGTGGCAATGCACCTCTGTTGAATACTGTAATTTGAAGATACAATTACAGTATTATAATAACATAAAAACATTTTTAAATTATAAAAAAAAAAAAAACACTTAGGAATTATAATTTTGTGCATTTTTTTGGGCATATAATAACTAATTTTTCTCCTCTCGCCTTTCAGGACAGCACCATGGAGGAAGCGTAGCTCCACCTCTTACAGGAAACACTGCCGTGTCAACGCCCCTTTAAAAGCGGCTGCTTCCACCATGCCCTCAGTCGTCTTAGTGTTTCCTCCGTCATGGTGGAAGCGCTGCTGGGGAACTAAGAGAGGGAGCTGCGCTCTTTGGGTAAGAGGTAGTCTCTCTGGGAATAGGTACCTTGGATCAGCCCAGCACCTCCTTGATCGAGCAGGGGGTGTTCCGGTGTCCCCTCCTCTTCTGGCTCATAGGAGTGATAGCCAGCCGGGAGGATCTGCTCCTAGAGTCCAGGGCCGCGGTTGTGGTGTGTATACCGAGCAGGGGCTCGGTATATCGGACTGGATCCCGGAGCAGCGGGTGACGCGGCTTCCGGGGGGCGGGACTTCCGGCGGGGGCGTAGCGGCGAGTAGTTCCGGCCGCTGGAACGCAGGAGGAGGGGGCGGGTCATCTGGCTGGGGCTTCCTTCCGGTTTTCAAGCGTGGAGACGCGGGAAGGAGGACTTGTTTTAAAGGAAGCCACGAACGATCTCTGCGGTGCAGCAATGGAGGTCCAGGTAGTGGAGATGGCGGATGCAGGCGCTCCTAACCCCAGCCAGGCCCAGGTAAGAGAGGTTCAGTGGTAGCCTCTTATCTTGCTCTTGGGCTGTGTGTGTGTTTTGTTGGTAACTTTAAGCCTGCAGCTGTCTGTTGGAAATTACTTTCTTTTAACAGCACAGCGAGGGTAATGCTTTGGAGGGGGCTCTTCTTCCACCGGTCTTTTCTCTCTTTGGTGGCGGGTGTATCCTTCCAGGCTTAGGTCCAGGAGGTATTACTAGCTGGTTGTTCTTTTTTGTCTTATAGGGCAAAGCCACTGCCAAATCTGAGAAGGCCCCTG
>BLSH010248634.1:744406-778291 GCA_018402905.1 Glandirana rugosa | reverse complement strand
GTGATCGGTCTATTCGAAGAAAATAGCGGACAAAATCGGTGGATCGATCCCACGAAAAGCTACGGGAGAGGGGGAATGCCCGAGGACTCCTGTCCTGTTTGTCTCTACTACAAAAAGAATCCAGGAAACAGTGGAGATCTATGAATTCTTCCGTAGAGGACTGTAGGTTTCATACCTTCCGAAGGAGGGGGCGAGGGCTACCAAAGCCCGTCTTTCAACCTTCTTGTTAAAGGACGCACGCTACTTTGCGGCTCCGATGAAACCCTTCTTTTGGGCCCAGACAGGAATTCTACTAAGACAGGAGCTTCGTAGACTTTTTTCCAAGATGGCATATCATCTCTGTTTGTCCTGTCCTCAGGAGCCCGTAAGGGGGAGAGGGCATCGAAAAGCACCCTAGCTAGGTGGCTAAAACAGGCGATAAAAGAAGCTTATCTGGCTAGTGGAAAGGAGCCACCAGTGGGAGTATTACCACACTCTACAAGGGCAGTGGCAACCTCCTGGGCTGAGAAAGCAGGGGCCTCGCCGGAGCAGATCTGTAAGGCAGCCACTTGGTCCAGCTTCTCTACCTTCATGAGACACTACAGGCTGGATCTCTTGTCAGCAGCAGACCAGTCCTTTGGAAGGAAGGTGCTGCAAGCTGTGGTCCCACCCTGAAGTAAGTGCTTGGTGATCATCTCCATGGTGCTGTCCTGAAAGGCGAGAGGAGAAAAACCTAGTTAGACTTACCGGTGACGGTATTTCTAAGAGCCTTTCAGGACAGCAGCTACTTCCCGCCCTAAATCTTTGGTGGGATATGTATATCTAAACTTGCATATGATGTCTCTGATTTATATCTTCCAGCATGTCGGAGGAAAACGGGGTACGACTGAGGGCATGGTGGAAGCAGCCGCTTTTAAAGGGGCGTTGACACGGCAGTGTTTCCTGTAAGAGGTGGAGCTACGCTTTCTCCATGGTGCTGTCCTGAAAGGCTCTTAGAAATACCGTCACCGGTAAGTCTAACTAGGTTTTTCTATTAAAACAGTGTGAAAAAATAAAAGCCCTATATGTCCCAAAAAACTTAGTGTACACTAATTTATTACTTCCCTTTCACAGGTAGCAGCCAACACTGTGCAAAGTTGATACCTGGTAGACTGGGCTAGGGCTCACAGCTATAGGCCCCTTGCACACAGGACGGGCTCAGTCCGAGACCCCCTGCTCATCAGGGAATCTGTCCGTTGATCACCGCTAAGCAGGCAGATGGCTGGTCCGTGTCTGTTCCGCTTATGCACAGCCTGCTGCACTCCTCTATGGGTGGTCAGATGTAACCAGAACGCCTGTCTGTTTATACCCAACTGCCATCTGATCGGCCAGACGGATGGGGAATGGATCCCCATCTGTCTGTTTTAGCGGATAGGATCGGATCGGACATCGGCGGGCGTCAATGGACTGGAGGGTCTGACCGGGTTCACCTGAAAAACTGACAGAAGGATGAAATCGGTCCGCTACTGTGAAAGGGGCCTTAGCTTGCTTCCCACTAATGATCAAAAACTGTGATTCACTAAATATTCCTTCATTGTGCAGAAGTCACTACATCCTGAAGATGGCAGTGTGTCTCTAATTTAATTGTATAATTGGCAGATACAATTACAGTATTCTAGAACAATTTTCTTGTAAATTAATCAGTGTATGCTGACATTGCTAAACTTATCAAGGGTTGCAAGCTGCAATGGTCACAAAAAAGTTAACTGCCTTTATTTGTCAACACAGCATCCTGTTGCTCCTGAATTATTTAATTCTGTCACTAAGGAAAATAAACCTGGATAAATAAACACTAAGATTTCCAGCAGTAAATCCATATGCTAACAATGGGAGTGTCTTGAAGAAACATTATTTTCCCCATATACTCATCATTAGTTATTATTTCAAGGCTTTTGCACTTTACCGTTGCTTCAGCCTTCCTCCTGTGGAATACAGAGCTAGCCTTGCTACTACTAATTTCCTTTCCACAGCTACCTGGGTATATGACAACAGATTTTCCATACAATGGCTGGGGAAGTGTGGTAACTCTATCATTCAGTCCAGTTTAGCTGATTTGCCTGAATGTAGCATTGCCCGAATCTGATCAATCCTGACAAGTGAAAAGCTCTGACAATCCCAGCTATTCAGCATCAGATGGTATCCTTTAGTCTTGAAAATTGTTAGCATGCCATACACAGCCTGATTGTTGGAAGATTAGGTCTAAAACTATATCTGATAATCATACTGCACATACTGCTTGCATATTGAGCATCAGCAGGTCCTCCTTTAGTCTCCACTGGCAATGCATGTGCCTGAGTGACATCACTGGACAATAATCAAAAGACAGGGGCAGAGTATTGTCACCCTATAACAAAGGGGTGCTCAACCAGTGACCCGCATGCCAGCCCTCTGATGCGGCCCACAAACCTGCTGCTCTGGGATGGTGGGTCGGCAAGTCCAGATCACGTGTTGCCAACCCATCATTTCAGGGCATCAGAGTGGATGGAGCCAGTGCCAGAGAAAGTGATCGGCTACAGAAGGAGCAGGAGCCACAAGTCGATGCTTCCTCTAGAAGGCTGGCTCAATTTCTAGGCGAAGTGCATTTGGTATCACTCCACCTGGGACTGGAACTTTTCTAACAGCCTAGCGATGCCAGCAGAAGCTGAAAGATAAAAGGTCAGTTTATTAAACATCACAGTTTAGCTATGGGCATATCACGTATTAAACATCACAGTTTAGCTATGGGCATATAAGAGCACTTTAAAAAAAAGAGTTATTAGGCTGCTTTCACACAGATGTGACAGGGAGGCCTCACAGGCCCCCTGGAGCAAGGGAGGGGGTTGCTATTACGACCCATGACGCTACACCAGTAGTTGGGGTGTGTGTGTGGTAAAAACACATCTCAACTATGGTGTTTTACCGCCCCCCAAACCATAAATGTAAATAAGCCCTTACTGTACTGAGCCCCCTATAAGGCTGCATTCACATTGATGTGTTGCGGTTTACCCTCACCGCGGGTACAACGCAGTGTCCTGTGGCTTTCCCGCAGGCTAGCTGAACTGAGCCATAGACTTCTATTATATCCTGCTGGTTGTTCTGAATGCAGGAGTATTGGTATGTTTTGAGAAAGTGCATCACACCTGCAAGCTATAATAGAAGTCTATGGCAAAGAGCAGCTTACCCGCAGGAAAGCTACAGTGTGAAAGCAGCCTTATAGGGGGCTCAGGACAGTAAGGGCTAATTGATATTTGCGGTTTGGGGGACAGTAAAACCCCATAGTTGAGATGTGTATTTATCACACCCCCCCAACCACTGGTGTAGTGTCAGGGGTTGCAGTAGCGACTCTGCGCCATGCTCCAGGGGGGCTGTGGGGCCTCCCTGTCACATTACACTTGGACAGGAGGGTTGGCAAGGGCAGCATATACAGGAACAGATCCTGTCCATTTTCCTCCTGCAACCGTTCAAAGCCAGCTTCCCCTCCTCTCACTCTCACCAGCATTCTGTGGCTGCAGGAGGAAAATGTTCATTATGCTATTAAAATTAATGAGAAATTTTAAAACATTTCATTTCTTTGTGCCCGGTTACCAAATCACTTAAGTAGCCCTCACTCTTCAAAAGGTTGAGCACCCCTGCTATAACAGGAAATACCTCAAAAAGGAACTTCATGGCAGGATTACCAGCCACTGTATGTGAAAGTTCTAATTTATCCAAGCTATGGTATAGCTAGCTGGGTCTATAAAAACAGACTTTCCCTACGTTGGCTGGGGAAACCTAGTAGCTTATTCATTTTTTACAGATCATAACACCCAAACATCGGGGACAGCAGCCCAGTCTAACTGGTTTGCCTAGAAGTGATGATCCTCAAATCTGACCAATTACTAGGTATTTTTTAATGGAAGCTAGAGATCTGAAAAGGCTAAAAATTACTTTTAAAATTACATCACTGTAATGGGCAGCGCCCACAAATTTGTGAAAGTCTTTTAAAGTCCATAAAATCTGTGAACTGAATAATTGCTATGCATGCCACAGACAGTTCTCACTTCAGATGCTCTGTTCTATGTGTTTGAAACATAGAAATTATATGTTGTTAATCAATGGTGGCTATATATTCACATCTTTGTAAGATATTACTTAGTCATCCGAAACCAACAACGCTTGAGTGCAGATTTAACCTCCTCATTTTTTAAGCTGTAGATCAGTGGGTTCAGCAAGGGGACAGCAGCTGTGTTAAAAAGTGAGAAAACTTTATTGGACTCCATAGTGTCCATTGATGCTGGTCTTAGGTATTGACAGACAAGGGTCACATAAAGCAGAATCACCACAGTAAGGTGTGATGAGCATGTGTAGAATGCTTTATGTTTTCCGATCTGTGAGCGAATGTTCTGTATAGTGTGGATAATGAAGACATAAGGGATGAAGGTGAGAATAAATGGAAACGTGGCCAGAAAAAGTCCACAGATAAAAATCAAAAAGTCTGAGAGTGAAGTGTCACTGCAAGAAAGTTTTATAAGAGGGACAATATCACAGAAGAAGTGATTTATTTCCTTTGATTTGTAACAAGTAAACCTTGATATTAAAATAACACGAGGTAAAGATTCTAAGAAACCCAGCACCCAGCATATACCAGACAAAATACCACAAACTCCACGGCTCATAACCGTTGAGTAACGCAAGGGGTTACAGACAGCAACATAACGATCATAACTCATGGCTGTCAGTATTAAGAGCTCGTTGCACACTAGAGATGTGAATATGAACATCTGGGCCATACAAGCTTTTACCGAAACTGTGTTATCACCTGATAGAAAGCTAAAAAGGATCTTGTGTAAGGTGACCGTGCTGGAGGAAATGTCCAAAATGGACAAGTTACATAAAAAGAAGTACATTGGGGTTTGGAGCTGAGGATTTAGACAGACGAGAGTGATAATGGTTGCATTTCCACCAAGAGTGACCAGATAAATCAGAAGAACCAAGAGGAAGATTGGAACTTGAAGGCTCGAAGCCTCAGAAATTCCCTTAATTATAAAATAGGTCAGTATTGTCTGATTTGTTAGATACATTGAGCTAAGATATTGGAAAGAAGTCATCATGAACTCAGTAATTCACAAATTCTAAACATGTGCATACAAGAAATGTTTATGTCATTACATGCATCAAATGTTTTGGGGTTATCAGAGCATTTCATGATGTATTTGAGTGCTTTTTGTTTCCTTTTGGCCTTCCTTACTGTTACTTGACAATTACGCATTTCTGTTTCATTGCATGTGAGCTTCTATGCCCTAACTCCCATGAACTGATGGGAGCCTAAAAAACAAAAAAATGTTATTGGGTTTTCAAAAATAAAACAATATTCCAAAAGAAATCTTGCACAAAGCAGTACATAAATAAGCGTTAGAGGTTCGTAAGGCATATAAACTAGTTATGGCACACATAAACAAGCATAGAAAACAGGTAGGTATCCACTTAGGACAGTATAACGTGCAGAGGATGTGGACATGGTCCCATGTTATGCATGAGCTAGACCTATTCACTTTCAGTTTATTAAGGTGATAAATATGTAAAATGGTTCATATGTAGTCGGGTGAGGCATGTCTAGATGGAGCTTTTGACATCCATGAATAATTGCTTTGACCTGATTATGCAGGGTGTTAAGTTAAGCTTGGCCCCTGATATTTGCTTAGTGGACAATGGTTGTGTATTCTATCCTGTATCTGTTCTAATAAAACTGGGATTCTAGATAAACCGTAAATGAAGGGGGCATCAAGTGATAGTTTGATTGTCTACCATCACTCTCCTTAATATGAAATTAACATTTTAAGGATAAAATGCTTGCATTATTTTATTGATAGTATTTTGTTTTCTTCAGGTTTCCTCACTATTATCTGCCTAGTTGCGCTGTCTTGATTATTTTCATGTCCTACTTTAAAGAAGACCAGGCAGAAGAAATGGCATGCACAGATACTTGCCAGGAAACAGGAGGTTGATTCATGTATGAGGCTTAGAACATCAGAAGGGATCACAAGAATCCTTGACCATTTTCTGACTAGCATTTGTGCAAACCGTGTCTTCTTCCTCATTTCACAGTGCTTCAGTGGCCAGGCATGGCCATGGTCCTTCGAGTGGATGGTGAGCAGCATCCCTAGCAGTAGGCAGGTTATATTTTGTATCCTCTGTTCTTACTTCATAGTAGTTGGGTGGTCATAGCTTGCTCTTGTGAGGCCTGCAAAGCTCAAACAGCAATATTCAATTTGTTTTAATGGCTTTATATTACAAAATGTTTCTGTGTTAAAAAAAACAAGGGTATTCAATGTTTATTTGACCATAATACATACAAGAATAATTTTCATAGCTCTATACGCAATTGAGATCCTTGATTTTTGGGTTCATGATGGGGGTAAAGGCAAGTGACTGTATCCTGTTTAATGAAAACAATGCTGTATGTCACAGTACTGTAGGTGCAGTCTTTTAGGTATTCACGGCTTACCTTATGATATTATGATTTTATTGCTCAATTCTAACCAACCTGGACTTCCTAAAAGGTATGAGGACACACAAGAAGTCCAGACTAGCTTTAGATAGCTGAGTTAGTTGTGGGCACTTATGTGCTGCTGTAAAATTTAGGAGGGGGTAACCTACAAGTAAGCTTTGTTTTCAGTAAATTTTAAGTATGTCCCAATGTCTCTTCTTAGATTAGAAAAATAGGCCTTCATGTGCAAAGAGGCTGCAGTTGTTAGTTTCCATGTATGTTTGCAAATGTATGCCACTGAGACCTCCTGTCTGTATATTTTAGAAGTACTGAATTGAAGAGCTGATTTATATGACACACATTAACACTTCAAAGCCTTGGTGCCCAGTAATTAGTACCAGAAAAGGGAGCATTGATTGATAAAGGTTCCATAGATCTCTAAATGTGTCCTGTATGTCTTCAGTCTCCAACATGTGTAGAATGTCCCTAGTCTCACATGCATTATGTTCCCAGCCTCTATCTCCTGTAAAATGCCAGCAGTCTCTGAAAACTCTCTAAAACAATGGTCTCTAAATTGTGGCCCTGGGGCCAGATGTGGCCCTTTGCTTCCCTTTATCTGGCATTATTCCTGCCACTGACACCAATAATGGGGCACAATTCCTGCCACGGACACCAACAATGGGGCACTATTCCTTCCATTAACATCAACGATGGGGCATAATTCCTTCCACTGACAACAAAAATGGGGCACTATTCCTCCCCTTAATACCAAAGATTGGATATTGTTTACTCCAACTGGGCACAGTCCAGCCCCCCTAAAGTTTGAGACCCCTGTATTAAAACATCACATATACTGAATGTTATGTGTGCCCCCCTAGGGATGTCAGCTGCCACAAAGAAGGCTCATTATAACTAACAAGTTGACCAACAATGTTTTAAAGGATTAATCAGCATGCCTACAACCTGAACACTAGGGAATTGTTTTATATAAACAAAAGTCTTATTGGTCAGGGTGCCAGCATCAATAGACCTCAACCCAGCTGCTGCCTGTTAGAGAAAGTCTACTGGGAAGCTTGAATATTTGTGGCCCCTTGACTCCTGTTGCTGCTAGAGGAAGGAATTCAGGGGTATGCCCACCAATAGAAACTGAATGTATTCTCTTGGTACCCAAGGATTACAGTCATTATTTGTTAAATATACAATTTTATTTATCCAAGTTAAAAACAATCCTGACATAAATCCATAGAAGTAAAAAATATTTGTTAGAACAAACATTTACAAAGTCATCGCTATTCCAAGCTGATGTTGCTGGGAAGCCACTGTCCTCAATCAGGGCTGAGGATATCCATGCTCTTAGGAATAGGTATGCTAAGTCCTCTACATGTTTCGTGGCACAAGACCGCTTCCTCAGGAGGAATTACATACACATTATCTATAATAAAACCATACATAAACATGTCAATGTGAAAAACTGTCTATTAAAGCCATGTGATAAAGAGGGGAAATATTGACACTAACGAGATAATCCATTCAGTTCTAATTGGTGGGCATACGAGGGATGCCCCTAAATTCCTTCCTCTATTTGATATTAGGATGATGGTAACCCCTATATTTTTTTTATGTGGTTAAAATCTCGAGGCCTACATTAAATTTATCCTGTTGCTGCTAAACGTATTGACAATGGGATTTAAACATGAAGGACCGCATAATGATTTGTAAAAATGCTCTAAATTCTCCAGCCAGCTGCCTGATTGCACACTTTGCCAGTAAAAAGTTCTAAAGCTGGCCATATACTTGTAGAATTTTTTCAAAATGTTTCATTTTAAAAACTCTTGCTCAATTTTCTAATTATTAGGGGCAAACCAATGTTAATGTTTGATAGCAGGGATGAGAACATTTGAAGGTACAGAATGGTATCCACAGTGAATATAATTTTCATTCTGGAAAGTCATAAATAAAAAAACAGTGCTGCGCTACTAAATGTAATATGAAAATATATCAAAACAATTAATATGTGTATAAATCAAGTGCTCATCAAACAATCAAATTCTAATCACCACATTTCTGGAATGACACAAAAATCTATTACAATCCATAAATATGTAAATGAAAATGTAGCAAATCCACAAAAACAATCCACCAAACAGTGCAGACAGATCCAAAAGTGCTCAAGCTCACCTTTTTTTTTTAATTCAAAGGATTTTATTGAAGTATATTTCAGCATACATCAAGCGTAATAAGTAGAACATGACAGGTGTGGCAATTCAGTATTATAAGTATTATCTAGATATCGCAACACAATAATAGCCAAAGCGGCATACTGCGAGGGTAACGGCCAGTAGCAATTCCAGGAGAGAGGGAGATCCCTGGAGCAACGCAGCTAATCACCAAAAGCCGGAGTATCAATTATATCATTGAGGGAGACTTCCAGCCGGAAGTCAAACTGCGGAAGTTTCTAGTGCCCCCTGACCTTCCGGCCACCCCTGAGGGTACTCACGGTTGCGTGAAAGGGCATACCAATCTGACCTGTAAAGGGAGCTGCGTTGCTACCAAGGGGCCCCCCTGTATGATTCCTTTTTAATTGGTGGCCACCCGGAAAAAGTTTCCCAGTTACAACATGAATTTAAAAATCTATAATAATAAAAAAGGGGAAAAAGACAAAAAAAAAAAACCAAGTAAAACACACTAATACAACTGTGAAAGATGACCTTCGTTAGGAGGTGGGGTAGCATGCGGGAACAGTAAACCTATTCAACCAATCTGAACATAGAGCTATACGTGCACTCTCGGCACTTAGACCGGAAGCAAGCGCATTTCAACGCTCATGTCTATTCCTCCAATCGGCTTACTGAAGCTGTACTCAGACATATTTGTTAGACATGGACGGACCCCATCTCAGGAGGAACGGGAAAGGGGGAGAAGAAGCAAAAGAAAGAGTGGACCCAGAGTGAGGACTCACCTCACATTTTGACCCTTTTCACCAGCGGGTCAAAATCAGCAGTTTCCCCTCTGGGGATGGCAGATTAATCTGGCGTGATGTTGGTGCTTCTAGTCCTCTGCCTCTCACGCTCCCTCTATCTGGCTCAGTGAGCCTCGATACCCCTCATCAGTTAACGGATATATGAGGAAAAGAATGGCAGAATCTAGTGCTCTCCGTATCCTAAAATATTTATATCCCACATAAAAATAAGTAAGACACTCACAAGTGTGGCACTTCAAGCAGTGCTAGCTGGATAAGCATGAAATCATCGGTTACATGAGATGGCCGAGATGTGACGTCAGCATGTAGGCCCTGCCCCTATATGCCAAGGTGTCAACTTCTTCTGTAGGGGTCCTACTTGACATAACGCATATAGGGGGTGGAGCCTACGTGCTAAAGTCACATCGCGGCCATCTCGTGTAACTGATGATTTCATGCTTGTCCAGCTAGCACTGCTTGAAGTGCCACACTTGTGAGTGTTTTACCTTTTTTTTATGTGGGAAATAAATATTTTTGATATGGAGAGCACTAGATTCTGCTAATTCTTTTCCTCATATATCCATTAACTGATGAGGGGTATCGAGGCTCACTGAGCCAGATAGAGGGAGCGTGAGAGGCGAAGGACTAGAAGCACCAGCATCACGCCAAATTAATCTGTCAACCCTAGAGGGGAACTGCTGATTTTGACCCGCTGGTGAAACAGGGGTCAAAATGCGAGGTGAGCAGCCCAAGATACAGGTGGAGGTGAGCACAAGCACTTTTGGATCTGTCTGCACTGTTTGGTGGATCTTTTTTTATGTGGATTTGCTACATTCAGTCACATGTCATATATTTATGGATTGTAATAGATTTTTGTGTCATTTCAGAAATGTGATTAGAATTTGATTGTTTGATGAGCACTTGATTTATACACATATTAATTGTTTTGATGTATTTTCATAGTACATTTAGTGGCACAGCACTGTTTTTTTATTTATAACATTTTTTTAAGTGTTGAGAAAACACTTTTTTAGTGACAGCGATTATTCAATTTAGTATTTTTCACATATTATTATTTTTTTGTTGTTTTCATTGGATGCTTTATTAGCTTTTACACGTGGATTGCGCTGATTGTTCCTTCTTGATTATTTGAATTTTGGAAAGTCAGTTTGTTCCTAAATTGAATGTTAAAAGCAAATTAAATGTTAAAACCCTTTTGAACAACATCTGTCATTAAATGCACTAAGAATTTTCATATGAACACTCGAAAATCAATTAGCGTAAGCCCAGCTTTAGCTTAGCCTAGTGCTAATAATGGTGGAATGACCGGAAGAACTGTTTAATTGCACATGAATGAATAAGGACATGATATTATAAACACTTTTGCTCACCCTGATTACTCGCTTGTCTGCAGTGAATGAAGTATTTCAAAAGTTGACCACTTGACTTTCATTGTGAAACTATCATCTATTTAAGACTGTGGTGTCTTCTGTTTCAGCTTAGGAACCTAAAAAAGCTGAAAGTCCGCATTTTTAGACTGAAACGCTTTCCTTTATTGAACATTAGTATAGTCCACAGACATGGCTGCATCAATCACATGCATATAACTAGGTCTACAGATAAACAGAATGATAAATAGTATAAAACACTGTTCCTTTTCAAAAATCACAAAATAAATAAAACTATGAAACATACTGCATGTACAGTGGTTGTAGTTATAACAGAAAATATCTTGTTTCTCCAGAGAGGAAACCTCAGTAGATTAAGTCTGGAAATCCCAAGATTAGTTAGGATTTACATTCACAATAAAAAACATATTTAATTGCTGATACTATTTGCTTTTTGTCCCAGTAGTTTTGTTAATTTATTTTAGTCATTAATATAGTTCTGACACTTTTCCCACAGTGATATACAGAAAATAGTGAATTAACCCTAACTCCATCTTTTTATTTGTGGATAGAGTAGGTAAGAGGTAGACCTGTCAAGTTTTAAATGCTGTTTGCATCTCAAAAGTAGTGAATTAACTTCTTCAACTGTCACCTGAACAGGAAGTGAAGGAAAATCTCCCCCTGAGGGCGATAACATCCTGGCAGATTCTAAATTCTAGATCATGTGATTTTATTGTTGCCTGTCACCATTGGAGGGCTTACCTTCACGTCCTATCCTGTCTGACACAATAAAAAGACAGGTAAAAAGAAATGTTCCTTCATTTTATGTTCTCTTACATCAAATAAATAGGCAGAGTGCAAGAAGAAATCATTCAAATGGGGACAAAGACAGCAATAAAAGATTCAAAAACATAAAAGCATTGAAAGTGCAACACCAATGTTTGTAGAGTCCAGAAAGGATTGTAATTAAATCTTATTAGAATGGCAAAAAACAAATCAACGCGTTTCAAAAGTTAAGCACTTCCCTTTTGTTAGGGCTTTGATGCTGTATAACCTCTATAGAGCTGGACTGAAGTGTAATGTTAGTTTAGTCTAATGTGGAATAAAAATGTTCAAATAGTGCCCTTGGAATGAATAAAGGACTTGTACATGCTTTATGTAATAGTGACATATATGATATAAGTGCACTACTAGGGCATTGAAGTGATTGTTAAGGTGGTTGTCAACTCTGGACAACCACTTTAACCTACAGGTAAGCCTATAATAAGGCTTACCTGTAGGTTCCCTGCATATCTCCTAAACCTGCACGGTTTAGGAGATATAAAATGTACTTGCATGTGCCGACGTCATTGACACATGCGCAGTGAAGAAACGGCTTCTGTGCCGTTTCTTCACTGAGATCGTGCCGCGATTGGTGGCTCCCACGTGCAATCGTGACGTCACCCAGCTCCGACCACTCACAGAGCCGGAGTCCGCGGCCCCAGAAGGAAGAGGGGCAAAGATAGACGCGGCCTGGAGTGGGGACATCGCGGGCTTCCAATGCAGGTAAGTGACACATAATAGGCTAGTATGCGACGCATACTAGCCTATTATGCTTTTCCATTGCAGGGTAACATAGAATATAGTGGAAGTAAAACCCATCAGGGTCTACTTCCTCTTTAAGTCTCTCTTATTTTTTTTCTATAAAAATAATAAACATGTTATACTTACCTACTCTGTGTAGTGGTTTTGCACAGGGCATCCCAGATCCTCCTTGTCTCGGGTCCCTCTTCGGGTCTCATGGCACCTCCCTCCTATCAAGTGCCCCCACAGCAAGCAGCTTGCTATGGGGCTACCCGAGCCGAGCTGCAGCTCCTGGTGTCTATTGAGACACATAGCCCTGGTTTGGCCTCACGCCCTCTCTCTCCTGTGTCTCAGTCAATCAGCAAGGACATCGCTGGAGAGAGATGGGGCTCAGATAAGTATTAGGGGGCTGAGGGGGATTTCTGCGCACAGAAGGCTTTTTATCTTAATGCATAGAATGCATTAAGATAAAAAACCTTCTGCCTTTATGAACCCAATAAATGTCAATGAAGCATTATGGTAAAAAAAAACACCAGTTTTTATATATGTTGTGAGTAGGTTTCAAGGTGTAACTATTGCTCATTAGGCCCCGTTCACACGGGGCTGTCCGTTTTCACGGACTCTGCTTGCTCAGCAGGGATCGATCCCGATGATGACAGATCCACCTCCGCTCACTGTGCAGAGACGGACCTGTCAGAGCCCCACTCTCCTCTATAAGAGATCGGATGAAAATGGACCGGCTGTCTGTTTTTATCCGATCCGATCTGCCAGACGGATGGAAAATAGGGTTTCTATCCGACTGGAGATAGCGGACCGGATTGGATAGTGGCAAGTGTCAGCTGACAGGTCACCGCTGACATCCATCGCTCCATAAAGGTGAATGGAGCATCCAATCAGGTCCGTCTGAAAAACTGACAGGCAGATCTGATCAGTCCGCATGTGTGAAAGGGGTCTAAATTACAAGGTCAAATAGAGCTCTGCTGTAGCTCACATTAGTTTGCTGGATAACAAAATAGGGTAGGAGAGGGATAAAGAGGAGGAGCATTGGAGAAGATTTGATGAAGGAGATTGGAGTGATATGATGACTTGACAGTTTTTGATTGTGAGCACAAATAACTGTGACAGTTGTTGTTCATGGCATGCCTTGAATGCAACTATTTTGGGAAACAGTTAAATCAATCATCAAAACAAAAACGGTAAAAAAGGGAATGGAAGGGAAGAGAAGAGAGTAATAAATATTTACAGGAAAGATTTTACATGTGCAACAGCAAAATAAAAAGGATTTAAAGTGTTACTACACCCACAACAGTAAAATCAGTCTGTGTATGCAGTAAAGCATGTTTGTTATACTCACTATTGAACCTAAGGGTTTAAGCCTCTGCATTGTGTAAAAAGGCTGTTTGATCCTGTCTTATCTGTTCCTCCCCTTCTTTCACAGTCCCCAATCTATCTCCTGATAGAACAGAGGCTAGGGGACAAGCCGCACATGCTCAGTTTGGTGTGTATTGCTAGAGAGTTTTTTTTTCTTGGGAGAGTGCTTGTGATCAGCACAGGGCCAATCAGCATTGTCCAGACAGAGGATCAGGGGTCATGCAGCCTTATAGGACAGTCTGAGCAGAATGAAAAGTCCAAGTTTTAACCAGACACTGATAGACGTCACAAGACTGCTCTAACAGCTGATGAAAAAAGGTATTTAGCAGTTTATATTTACCAAAACTATTGCATTTCCACGTTCTGTGTACTGGGGGGGGGGGGGCTAGATATAGTGAATGCAGGGTCCTGGGTTTAGTAACACCTTAAAGCCATGTTAAACCCAAAAGCGAACCTTTATTATATTGCAGCTTACCAGATGGGATGGCTGTATTAGTTTTCTTTGTTTTAAGGCTTTATTTCTTCTATTTTCACCTGGTGATCTGGCCTCTGAGTCTGTTGTTTTTCAAAAGAACAAGCTCTCCTCTAGATGTATCAATTTACAGGGATAAGACAAACCATTTAACTCTGACAGAGATGTTTACAATGATCAGTTTTATTTATTCATGTAAAACCTTTACAGCAAAAGGAACAAAACTGTTTACTGTAACTGATTATAAAGTGTGATGCTGTGCATTTAGAGTCACTCTAATACAGGAGGGGTGCTACTGGCCAGATCACCAGATGACAGCAGAGGGAGAAAAAAACGAAAAAAAAAAACTAACGCAGACATCTAATGAGTGGCAATCTGCAACATAGTACATTTTTCGTTTTGGGTTTAACACTACTTTATAAAAAGTGAAAAATAGGTAGTATCCGCTTGGTCTTTGATTTTCAGTTCTACGATTGGTTCATTCGTAGAGTAAGTCCAATCTGAGGTTTTGCAAGAGTCACTGGCCTTCAAAAAAAGTGATCCGTATCCTTAGTGTCGATTGTAAAATAAATTATAATTTATTTGATAAAAAATATGATATAAATCTGATGTATATTTTTCCTAGAGGTCTAATATATCTTATTCGCCTTCTGTACCTTGTAAAGGTATGGTGTTTGGTGTCTAACTGATTTGTATTTCCTTATACGTTAGTGTAGCCACTTTTTGGGAAGCTAACTCCATTATAGGAGTTATGGAATATGAATACAAGAGGGAAGTTTGACATATACAGTATGAGAGTACAGCTCTAAGGGCTGGTTCACACCAGATGCATTCCACTGTGTTTTTACATCTCTTTCAGACTGCATGCATAGTGTTTGCCATGTATTCCAATGGCCCTAGATCACACCAGTGCGGTCAGTTCCAGTGCTTGCAGCCAAACTACAACCTGTTGCCTTTTTATGTCCAGAGTGCTTCAAATTGTATGTAAACACACCAGACTGCAACAGAATGCACATCGTTCTAATGAAAATTATTCCAAGTCAAAATAAAAAAAACCCAGACAACACATTGGACTGCATTGAAAACACATAAAAAACGAATGCAGTGTCAAGCGCAGATCCAGGGAGTGGGAAGACACTGTGAGGGCTAACCTACAAGATAGAGAGCAGCAGATGATAACTAACCCCAGCCAGCATACAAGGGCAGAATGGAATGAGGCACATTCACTCTAAAATTCAGTGATTAGGTCAGCTGCTGAAAAGAAACAATACTTCCTTCAGCAGGAATATTTTGAGGAAGGTGAAAATACAGGCCGTTTATTGGCCCTAGTGGCTAGGACACAGAGAGCATCCTCGGCAATAACTGCGGTTCAGTCTGACACTGGGGACACAGTAACGTCCACACCAGATATACTTAATGTATTTCACAAATTTTACTCTGATTTATATAACTCTAAGACACAGGCCACGACCGATGACTTGAGGTACTTCCTGGATGGTTTTCCCATCCCACGAGTGTCGGATGAGGGAAGGGGTGGCATTGAACTCTCCAATCACCCTCGAGGAGTTGAATGATACACTGGCGGGGGCTCAGAAACACAAATCTCCGGGATCTGGCGGCCTGCTGGCGGAGGTATACTCAAGGTATGGGGAAGTTATTTTGCCTGTGCTGTTGAGGACCCTTGCTGAGGAAACTGAGGGGGGCAGATTACCTGACTCCATGAATGAGGCTGTTATAGTGGTGATCCCGAAGCCGGGAAAGGACACACTTTTGCCAGACTTGTACAGGCTCATCTCTTTGCTAAATCTGGATATTAAGTTGATGGCTAGAGTCCTGGCCACTCGACTATCCAAAGTAATAGGTAAATTGATCCACCATGACCAGTCTGGGTTCATACCTACTAGATCCACGGTGGATAACATTAGACGCTTGTTTATTAACTTGCAGACGCTCACAGACAATCCGGGGGGTAGGGCCATCCTTTCGCTGGACGCAGCCAAAGCTTTTGATAGTGTGGAGTGTCCTACTTCTGGGAGATCCCGGATAAATTTGGTCTCGGCGATTCATTTATAAAATGGGTGAGGATTCTGTACTCAGCACCCACGGCTAGAGTACACATTAATAATGCCTTGTCTTCTCCCCTCTCTCTCCGTAGGAGCGCTCGGCAGGGGTGCCCCCTGTCCCCCCTCCTGTTTGCCCTAGCGGTGGAGCCATTGGCCATCATGATACGCAACAGGACAGACATAGTAGGCTTCCGCAGGGGCCCTTTGGGAGATAAGATATCGATATACGCGGATGGCACGTTGCTGTACCTTGGTGACACGAATCACTCCCTTAGAGCTGTAATGCAGCCAATTGTAGATTGTGGCCGGTATTCTGGATTTACCATTAACTGGTCAAAATCGATTCTCATGCCAGTGGACCCATTGTTGGCAGCCCTGCCGAGGGAAGCAGAACAAATCACAATTGCTAGCTCTTTTCGATAACTAGGAGTAATGGTTACCCCCAAGCCCTCTGATTATCTTAGTCCTGCACAACAGGGCTTGGAAAGCATATACAAAATAACACCAGATAACTCTGCAGAGTATTGCACAATATCCCTGTGAGGCGGGTTGATATCCAGGTGCATCCCTTCAGCTATCCCAGGAGGAGTCTGCATTCATAGCTTTTCTCCATACCATTAGCCATCAATCTTTCCATGTGGGGTTATCACAGGGACTATACACACATCTTGCATAATACGACTATTTTTTCCCCAGTGTGATATTCACTTCTCTGACCCGGATTTTTTTTTTTTTTTTTTACCATACTTATTCAATATAATGAATTATTAATGTATGTTTGGATTGCAAGGTTGGTTGGCGTCTAGATGTTCACTTTTAGACAACATTGTCTTTCTGGCGATATGGTGGCGGTGTCTGTGTTTTTTCCTACTTTTTATTTAAAATTTTGAATACATTTGTATCTATTTGTATATTTTTTCATGTGTATTCTTTTTCAGTAGATTAATGGTGCTATATCCCTGAGGCTCACTTAGTGGTGCTTTGATCTTCCAATCTTGGGAGGTCTTTTTTGTATCAGTGTTCAGTTTACTACCACTGAACCCCACCTATATTTGAGTGGATGAGCACCAGGGGTATTTAATTTATATATGCTTATCCCATGTTTCTAACATTATCTATACAGTTATTGACTCCCCCTGCTCCCTCATCACTGGCTTTGATTGGCAGCAGCAAAGCCAGTGAGACCCGGAATTGAGAGGAGAGATGAGCTGCAGACGTGCACAGTGCTGGATTGAATAAAGGGCTCAGGTAAGTAAAAGAGAGGGGGGAGGGGGATGAGGAGGGATACTAATGCCTACACATTTTTTTACCATAATGCAAGGAATGCATTAAGGTAAAAACATGTTTAGGCTTTAGAACCACTTTAAGATCTGAGGGCATTAAGAGGGTTTTTTTTAATTGCAGAGATGTACTACATATATATATTTTTTGCCCTAGCATACATTTTAGGTGTAAAATGTATACAAGTTCTGTGGCTCTGGCTGTACAAAAATTTCCTTCCATAAATTGTTCAAAAGAATGCATTTTATAATGTAGAAGAGATCTCTTGGTTGGCACTGAAACTGAACTGTATCACATTTAAGTGTATAGAAATCCAAAAATGTTTTTATTTTTTAGTTCTGGAAGTCATAGGACAGGGGTCTCCTAACTTTCTAAATAAAGGGCCAGTTTACTGTCCTTCAGACATTAGGGGGGTCAGATTGTAGCCAGTGGGAATAGAAAATGTCCTGGTGACCAGTGGGAGTAAAAATGCCCTACGTCTTTGGTGTAAATTGGAGGAATAGTGCCCCCTTCGTCAGTGTCAATAGAAGGAATAGTGCCCCATCATTGGTGTCAATAGAAGGAATTGTGCCCCGTCGTTGGTGTCAATGGAAAAAATAGTGCCCTTTTGATGGTGTCAGTGGGAGAAATAGTACCCCATTGTTGGTGTCAGTGATAGTAATTATTCCCCATTGTTGGTGTCAGTAGATGTTACAGTGCCCCAAGGGCTGGACAAAGGCAAGCAAAGGGCTGCAGTTTGGAGACCACCGGCATAGGGAATGGTCAGGCTTTTTTGCTGTTTGGATGAGATTTCCATTTACCTCCTGTCCCAGAGATACAGCAGGAAGTAAGAGAAGATGTCTCAAAAGTGAGGGGACAGTCGCTCTTAGACAGTTGTCACCAGAACAGGTTTCCCCATTGAAAGATTTCCCTCTCACAACTCAAAATGTTTAAATTTTCCATCTCTCTCTGTACCAGAGACAATGGGCACCAGTACCAATAGTGAACGCAGGCAGCAATAAAAACCTGACAGGAATTTTAACTTCTCTTCATTATACCTAAAATGAATTAAAACATTTTTTTTACATAGTTAGTATATTTCTTTTTACATCATCAATTTATATAAAACATTTAAAGGTTTATTTCCCAGGTGCTAAAATATCAGTAGGCCTTGTAATTTAACGTTAATGAGAATGTATTTTGAGGAATAATAATTTGTCCTAATGGGAGCTGAAGTGTTTGAATGGAAAAGACAAAATCTATAGCAATCCTTGAAAATAATACAAAGGACAATTACAATTAAAAGTGTAGAAACTTTCTAAATACAACAAATTGTGATATTCTATACTTAGAATTTATTTAAAATTCCCACCTGGTTCTGCACATGCAGAATCTGATAATTCTATAGATTTATCTTATATTGCCAAATCGCTTTATTTATAGGAAATAACCAAACACAGCTTGCAAGGCTAGCTGTATTCTACATGGCATTTTTTATTTTCAAAGCTCCATGTATGTGTATGATACGAAATACAAAATGGGAAGAAAAAACAGTCAATATGGAATAATTCTGATTCGCTAGACTTGGATGTCTATTTATTAAAATGTTACTAAACCCCAGTAAGGCCCCTTTCACACTGGGGCAGTAGTGGTAAAGCGCCGCTAATTAGCGGCAAATTTACCGCTATTATAGCGGCGCTCTGCAATCGGGAGCGGGGTGCTTTTAACCCCCAAGAAGGGGTTAAAAGCACCGCCGCACGCTCTGTGCTTCCGAGTCGGTGTACAGCCGCTACAGGAGTGCTGTCCATTGCTTATATATATATAATTGTATTCACCGCTCAGCGCACCGCACCAAAGATGTGGCTTGCAGGACTCTTCTTCTCGTCCTGTTTTCACACTGGGGAGAATGGGGGGGGAGATTTTCAGGCGCTGCACAGGCGCTATTTTTAGCACCGCAGCGCCTGAGAAACATTCCGGTGTGAAAGGTGTCTAAAATCAGTCTGTATATGCAGTAAAACATCCTTGTTTTACTCACTCTGGAACCTAAGGGGTGGATCCTCTGCATTGTGTAAAAAGGCTGTTTGATCCTGTCTTTTCTGATCCTCCGCTTCTTTTACTGTCCCCAATCCATCTGCAGATACTACAGAGCCATGGGAGCATTCTGCGCATGCTCAGTTTGGTGTGTATTGCTAGAGAATTTTTGGGAGGGTACTTGTGAGCAGCACAGGGCCAATCGGAAAGAAGCTGGGAGGGCGCACTGGTCACAAGGTGACCCATAAGATCCTCTGCTGCTGTATGAAGCTGGGTTCCTGCATGGTCTACAACCAAGTCCTAGTAGTAAGAGAAGAGAGATGGCGGCACTTCCAGCATGTAAAATGAGTTCTTTATTATAAATCCTTTAAAAGCATAGACATGTCATACACATACAACTCCCAAGAGATCAAAGAGATCAGCAAATGCGTTTCACACTCCTGTGCTTAATCATTGCCCACGCTGGAAGTGCCGCCATCTCTCTTCTCTTACTACAGGGCCAATAAGCACTCTCCAGACAGAGGGTCAGGGGTCATGCAGCCTCATAGGACAGTCAGAGGAGAATGAAAACGCCTCCTACAAGCTTTAACCAGTGTTTGGCTGGACACTGACAAAAGTCACAAGACTGCTATATACTGCTGATGAGAAAATAGGATTTTTTGACTTACCGTAAAATCCTTATCTCTGAGTGTATTGACGGACGCAGCATCTTATTCATGACATGTGGGGTTATCCACCTTTCACTAGGAGTGGTCAGGCAGAACGTAGTTCAGCTAAAAGCAGACACATCCCCTCCCAGAGGGCAGTCCTCACTTGGTATAACCCCTCCACCCTGCTAAGCAACTCAGTTCATAAAAAGCAGTACAAACTCAAAGAAAGAGGGGTGGGTGCTGCGTCCGTCAATGAACTTAGAGAAAGGGGTTTCACGGTAAGCCAAAAAATCCTATTTTCTCTTTCGTTCATTGACGGATGCAGCATCTTATTCATAGAAACATAGAAAAGTGACAGCAGAAAAAGACTGGAGTAGTCCATCGAGTCTGCCCCTTTTTATTTAATTTTTTTGTTTTGTTTTTTCACATTAACCTTGTTGTCTGACTATAGATTTATGTTTATCCCAAGCATGTTTGAAGCCATTTACTGTTGACTGTCTCACAACCTCTGTTGGTAGTTTATTCCAATCATCAACCACCCTTTCAGCAAAATAATAATTTCTAAGATTAGTTTTGAACTTCCCTCCAGTTAGTTTGAGGTCATGTCCCTGTGTTCTTGATTTTGGTTTCATATTGAAAAGACTGCCCTCCTGAACCCTATTCACCCCCTTGATGTATTTAAAGGTTTCAATCATGTCTCCCCTCTCCCTTCTTTCCTCCAGACTGTACATATTAAGTTCCTGAAGTCGCTCTTGATATGTTTTATCCCCCAGACCTTTCACCATTTTTGTTACCCGTCTCTGAACTCGTTCTATCTTATCAATATCTTTTTGTAAGTGAGGTGTCCAGAACTGGACACAGTATTCTAAGTGAGGTCTCACTAAAGATCTATATAGAGGAATCAGAACCTCCTTCCTCCTGCTGGTGATCCCTCTACTGATACATCCCAGAATTCTATTTGCTTTTCCCACTACCTGGTCACACTGTTTGCTCATTTTGCAATAATCTGAAATAAGCACCCCCAAATCTTTTTCTTCTGTAGTTCTGGCTAACACTGTACCCCCAATGCTGTACTCTCTAAGCAGATTGTTTTTCCCTAGATGCATTATTTTACATTAGGAATATTGAACTGCAGTCTCCACTGCTTTGACCAATCTTCCAGCAATGCCAAATCATGTTCCATGTTACAGACACCTCCAGGGATATCAACCCTATTACATACCTTTGTATCATCAGCAAAGAGACATACATTGCCCAACAAACCTTTTGTTTGTTGACATGTGGGGTGGTCCCAAAGCAGTGTCAAAAAAACGATGGGTGGGTAATGCAACAACAAACTGTACCCAACAGAAGATTTCTCCGTGAGGTGCCAGACGCGCCTCACACCGCCGCCTGCAAAACTTTGCAGCCAAAAGCAGCATCCGAGGACGCTGAAACATCAACTCTGTAAAACTTAGAAAAGGTGTACACAGAGGTCCAAGTAGCTGCCTTGCACACCTGAGAAACCAACGCCTGATGTCAGAAAGCCCAGGAAGTACTAATCGCCCTGGTAGAGTGAGCCATGACCGGAAAGGGGGGCTCCTGGCCCCGAACAGTATACGCACAGAAAATGTATAAAAGTTACAGCGCACACATGATACATACTCCTGTCAGGCTATTTTAAAAGCATCTAAAACGTATGTAGCAAAAAATGCAAAAATACGGGGGTTTGGTCACACTGAATGGCCATGAAGTGCTTAAGCCCATTGACTGCTGCAAAGTACCCCGTTACCAATGGGAACCTACACTGACCTTAGAGTGAATGCTCATATCTCTTAAACCATGGAAGCTAACGCCTCTCTTTATGGGAGAACAGAGGACACATCCCATGGATCAGGTGGACACTGATTGGGGCTAATTAAGGAGGATGGGGTTCACCAACCCAAAAAGGTCTGGTCAGGACCCAAGCATAAAGCATACAACAAAACTAGATATTTGGGGGGAACACCCTGCCAAACGCATGGTGCTGCTCGTAACTGTTACGAGCAGCACCATGCGTTTGGCAGGGTGTTCCCCCCAAATATCTAGTTTTGCAGTATACGCACAGGTCACTGTCTGTCATATCCAACAGGAAATAGTGGCCAACGAGGCCGCCAGCCCCTTGTGCGGGCCACCCACCGCGACAAAGAGCGCTTCCGACCTCGGAAAGGAGGCCGTGGCCGCCAGATACACCGCAGAGCCCTGACCACATCCAGGGAGTGCAAGGCAACCTCCTTAGGATGAGATGGGCGTGGACACAGCAAAGGGAGGACAATGTTCTCATTAATGTGAAAAGAAGATACCACCTTCGGCAAGAAGGAAGGAGACGGGCACAAAACCACCTTATCCCTATGTAGGACTAAGTACGGAGACCTACAGGACAGAGCCGCCAGCTCAGACACCCGACTGGCGGATGTAATAGCCACCAGGAAAGCCACCTTCTGCGAAAGCAGCTGCAAAGGGATTTCCCTGATATTTTCGAAAGGTGGCTTCTGAAGCACTGAGAGGACCAAATTAAGGTCCCATGGCGCCAAAGGCGACCGTACCTGGGGGGCTACATGACGAACCTCCTGGACAAAGATACGAATCAAGGAATGCGTCACCAAGGGACGCTGCAAAAGAATCGCCAGGGCAGAGAACTGCCCCTTGAGAGTGCTCAAAGCCAGCTTGTGATCCAGGCCTTGTTGAAGGAAGGCCAGCACCCGAGCCACTGAAAAAGAACGGGGGTTCCACCCCCCCACCTCGCATCAGGCAATGTAAGCCTTCCAGGTGCAGTGATATATTTTGCGTGAAGTGGACTTACGCGCCTTGAGCATGGTGGAGATCACCAATTCAGAGACCCCCCGATCCCTTAACACCTGGGATTCAATAGCCAGGCCGTTAAAGCCAGCGAGGGTAAAGCAGGGTGCAAGATCTTCGCGAAGCCGGAGCCGCCAGGGAACATCTACCACCATCCACACCACGTTGGCGTACCAAGGCCAATCCGGCGCTAACAGAATGGTCGGGATCACCTCTGCCTCTATCCTGCACAACAGGCACGGAAGCAGCTTGAGAGGGGGAAAGGCATAGAGGGGCCGGTACCGGGACCACGGAGCCACGAGGGCATCCACTGCATCTGCCAATGGATCCCTTGTTCTGCTCACAAAGGCCTGCACCTTCTGATTGAGCCGGGACGCTAGCAGGTCCATGTCTGGCGTGCCCCACTTTTGACAGATCTAGCGGAACACTTCCGGGTGCAGGGACCACTCTACCTGATCCAGCCTCTGGTGACTGAGGTAGTCCGTCTGCCAATTTTCAACGCCTGGAAGGTAAACGGAGGAGATTGCCAGCACGTGAAGTTCTGCCCACTTCAGAATGTGGGCCACTTCCGACGGCACTGCCGAGCTTCTCGTTCCGCCCTGATTCACGAAAGCTACCGCCGTGGCTTTGTTTGACTGAACTCGGACAGGCCGACCACACAACCTCCCCGACCAGTGGGAGAGGCAAAGCCTGATGGCCCGAAGTTCCAGCACATTGATCGGGAGACGGGACTCCTCCGGGGACCAGCGACCCAGGGTCGACAACAGGCCCAAGACCCCCCCCAGCCGGTCAGGCTGGCGTCCGTCGTGTCCACCGTCCATTCCAAGGGGAGAAACGACTTCCCCAGCCCCATGGCCGGGGCCCGCAGCCACAAGGCGAGGGAGAACCGGGTCTGGCGATCCAACCTGATCACCTGATCCAGGGATGAAGGAGACTTGTCCCACCGAAGCAGAATCGCCTGCTGCAGGGACCGGGTGTGACTCTGGGCATACGGAACTGCCTCGAAGGTGGACACCATCAGCCCCAACACCCTCATGCAAAACCTTAAGGAGGACCACCGCTGCGACAGCAGGGCCCGCACAGCTACTTGGAGCATCAGCAACTTGGCCAGAGGAAGAAACAGCTTGCCTGCTCCGTGTCCAAGATCAAGCCCAGATACTCCAAACGGCGCAATGGAGTCAACGCCAACTTCGGAAGATTGATCACCCAGCCGAAGTCCCGCAGGGAGCTCAGGGTGATGGCCACGTTGTCCCTCAGAGCTGAAGCCGACTCCGCCTGCAGGAGAAGGTTGTTGAGATATGCCACCACCGCGATGCCCCTCTGCCGTAGCCGGGCCAACACCGGAGCCAAGAGCTTGGTGAAGACTCGGGGAGCGGAGGCCAGACCAAATAGGAGAGCCACAAACTGGTAGTGGAGATCCCCCACCGCAAAGCGCAGGAAGCGCTGGTGACGAGCACATATGGGAACGTGCAAATACACATCCTTGATGTCCAAGGAGGCCAGGAAGTCCCCTTGGCGAAGCGCCGCCACCACAGAACGGACAGACTCCATTTTGAATTTCTGTGCCCTCACAAACAGATTGAGCGCCTTCAGATCCAGGACAGGCCTGACCCCATCCTTCTTTGGAACCACAAAAAGGTTTGAGTAAAACACGCGGAAACGTTCCGCAGAGGGAACCGGAACAATCACCCCCTGACTGAGCAGGACTTGCACAGCCCCCAGCAGGGCCTGCCGTCGCCCCGGGGGGAGCCTCAGATTGGAGGCGAAGAACCTGTCCGGGGGCTGGGTACGGAACTCTATTTTGTACCCGGATGAAACCACCTCGCGCACCCAGAGGTCCGAGATGCGGGAGGTCCACCGGTCTGTGAACCCCAAGAGCCGTCCCCCCACCCGAGCAACGGACAGGGCGACCCATTATGCGGAGGAGGACTTCTCCGGCTTTCACTGTCAGGGACGCTTCTGGCCCCCTGCGGCAGCCTTGGCGGGCTGAGAGCCCTTTCTCACTGCGCAGGGCACACAAAAAACCTCTTCTGAGTAGAGAATGAGGGGCCGGGTTTACGTCGGGGCTCCTTACCCCTTCTGGGCTCAAGGAGGAAAGTGCTCTCCCCCCTGTGAAATCCTTAATGATCTCATCCAGGGAAGCCTCAAAAAGCTGACCGCCCTGGAAGGGCAGGTCCGTCAGGCCCTTCTTGATGCCTGGTCCCCCGACCAGCATCTAAGCCAAAGCAGACGTCTAATAATGACTGCGAAAACGGACAGCTTCGACAGCATGGAGGCCATGTCCAGGGCCGCATCGCAGAGGTACCTAAGGCCCTGTACCAGCTGGTCTGCCAGCTGCACAGATTCAGGAGGGACCTGGAGGCCCCCCAAATCCCGGTGCATTCCGTAAGCGCCTGTGCCACCAGTGCCGAAGAGAGTGCCGGCCGCATGGCCGATCCCGCCACAAGGAACATCACCTTGGACACCGCCTCAGTCCACCTATCGGCCGGGTCGGAACAGTGGTCGTCTTGTTCAAGCAGGCCACCGGCGGGTCCACCGCAGGGGACCCCACTTCTGTAACAGGGTATCCTCAAAGGGATAGCGCACAGAAAAGCGTTTGGGCATGGCGAAAGAACTCTGAGGTCGTTGCCATTCCTTATAGACAAACTGATCACAATACGGCAAATAAGGGAATACCTTAGGAGCCCGGGCCGGCTCGTGTGACTCAAAAGCGTACACCACCTCCTGTGCTGCCCCTGCCGGGCTCAGTCTCAGCATCTCACGGACCACTGAGACCAATGAGCCCACCAGAGCCCTTTCACGCGCCATGGAGGCCCCCGGGGACTCCTCCTCCTCATCGGAGGGGTCCCTGAGCTCGTCCTCCGACAGCTCCAGGGGGGTCCCCGTCACAGCGGAGCCCCCCTCCGGCTCAGAGTCCTCCCCGGAAGACGGGGGAGGGGGTGGCCGTTTCCTCGCCACCCCACGGTCATGGATCGGCTCCACCTAGGAGAAAAATTCCTCCAGGATCGCAGTTAACGTATCAAGAAGGACCACAGGTCCCAGCGCGCCTGGAGCCCCACCGAAGACCTCTGACGGGGAAGCACCCACTTCAGCTGCCATTGCACCGCACCCCGGAGACACCTGCAAGGCCTGAGAACCGGACCAGGCACCCCCCACCACCCCAACAAGTTGCCGTCACACAGGGTCCCAGAGGCACCCAGGAGGACTCACCACCATGCCCCTACCAACCCCGGGAGGTGCTGCTGCTACCACTGCTGCTGTTGCTGCCCGCGTGTCACCCTGCTGCTGCTCCATGTGCTCCACGTGTAGGAAGCAATCCGGATGGAGAACGGCGCCAAGACACCCCAGAACCACCCATGTAGCCAGCCAACCAGATGCCAGCACATGGCGGACCATGCAAACATGGCCGCCGTGTGCACTAGAGGACGAAGTATGAGGCCGGCCACCGCAAAATGGCGGCCGGACCACTGTAAAATGGTGCCGGCCGCCGCACCATCAGCGCACCAAGGGGGAAAGAAAAACACAGGCTGCCAGAGGGGAGGGCGACCCTGCAGCCCCGGGGTAGGAGAACAAGGCCCACGTACACCCTGAGGGGGTACCACCCCCCCCCGCACACCCCGGGGGGAGCATACTCACCAGTCCTGACGCGCGTAGCGGGTCACCACCCGAGACAGACCTGCCACCCCGCCATTTCAGGGGGAGCTGCCAGCCGTGCGACACCCGTGACGCGAGCCCTAGGACCCGGTCCTAGGTGCGCTGGCGGGATGTTTAACCCGCCGGCTGCCCCGCACAGAACGGGACCCGACGCGGCCGACCCCGCATGCAGCTAAAGGTCGGCTCGCATCCGTTGGCTGTACTGGGGAGACTACCTGGATCTAGGATATCCAGCCTGTCACCCAGCTGGCTACTTGATTGCATTCTTCATCAGAAGTCTTGAGAAAAAGAAAAAAACGGGGAACCGCAGGTCCCAGCAGGGAGCCAGGTCCTACTCCTTGCACTAGGCAGAAAAAACTGAGTTGCTTAGCAGGGTGGAGGGGTTATACCAAGTGAGGACTGCCCCCTGGGAGGGGCTGTGTCTGCTTTTAGCTGAACTACGTTCTGCCAAGTCCACTCCTAGTGAAAGGTGGATAACCCCACATGTCATGAATAAGATGCTGCGCCTGAAGTCACGGCTGATCACATGGTAAACAGCCATAACCAATGGCTGTTCACCCCCGTCGGTGATGCGGTGTGTCCCGGGGACACACCGCCACCGACAGAGCTGGGATGCGTGTGCCCGATCGCACGCAATCCCGGCTTAAAGGGGCAACGTCATATGATATCGTCCCAGAACGAGAGCCGTACTGCTCCGCCATCATTTCACGGTGGGCGGTAGGCAAGGGGTTAAAGAAACAGTTTAATCTGAGAAACCAATGCTGATGCACTAGCTTACAGAGTTAGACCAAAAAAAAAATCATGAAAACATACATAAAAATTTGTTTATAAACAGGGAGGAATCTTAAATGACATCTGGCCAATCTTGAATTTGCCCCTAAAATTACCAGGCCCATTTTGATTCTCTTTCTACATAGTTTAAAAACCTTCTAATCCTGTTGCTTGATTTGGAAAATTTCTTGCATGACTTGGCCCATGGATAACATAGATTGATAGAATTCCTACACAGATAACATACATTACGGGGACATGACCTCAAACTAACTGGGGGGAAGTTCAAAACTAATCTTAGAAAGTATTATTTTACTGAAAGGGTGGTTGATGATTGGAATAAACTACCAACAGAGGTTGTGAGACAGTCAACAGTAAATGGCTTCAAACATGCTTGGGATAAACATAAATCCATAGTCAGACAACAAGGTTAATGTAAAAAAAAAAATTAAAAAATAAATAAATAAATAAATAAAAAGGGGCAGACTCGATGGACTACTCAGTCTTTTTCTGCTGTCACTTTTCTATGTTTCTATTAGAATAAGTCTACACTGGGTTGTGATACAAAGGACAACGAGAACTGCACCACAGAGCAGATGGCAAACTACAGCCACTGAGGAAGATGTGGTGAATAAATAAAACAAATCACTTAAAGCAGAACTCCAGTTTAAAACATCAAAATAAAATGAATAGTTCAATAGAAGATAAAATAACAAAACAAGCTTTTGCTGCAATAGTCACCATCAATCCAGAGGTTCCTACGACAGTACTCACATCTGTCTCTAGATGTCCTCTGTCTGATTGCCCACTTCCTCTGAGCCCAGGTCATTCTGGACCTTCCCCAGCCTGTGGCTGAACAGGGAAAGAAGAAAAAGCAGCGATGAGCTCATCATCTCTGTCACTCTACCTTCTCTTTCTTAACAGCATGCTTCTTGTCAGCACAAGAACGTATTTGCTCCCAGTACTGCTTTTTCTTCGAACGCTCTACAGGGACTGCCAGAAGCCGATACCAGGTAAAATTCAGGTACTTGCACTGCATTTAAAAATAACAAACATTATTATTGCTGGATGACGGCTCAGTGCAGTGTCTGCGGCTCACCCTGTACCTACCACTTCCTCTTCCATGTTACTGCCACTATCATTGAATACTGTTGCCTTACCCTTTGTTATCCAAACAAATACTTTAGGGCTGATTTACCAAAGGAAAATAGACTGTGCACTCTGCAAGGTCATCGGCTCCAGAGTTTAATAACTGAGGGGAAGCTTTAATGACTTCAAATACTCAATCATGTGCAAGCAAAAATGCATTTTTTTTATTTTCCTTGCATATGATTGGGTAATCTTTGGACAGTGAAGCTTCACCTCATTTATTAAGCTCTGGAGTAAATTCCCTTGCAGAGTGCAATTGCACTTGCAAATCGCACAGTCGGCTTGCTTTTAGTAAATCCATCCATTTGTGTCTTTTAGATCTACCTAGGGTTCAGCTTCAGTTTTTCCAGTATAGCACAAGACATTTATCCTCAGCAAATGATAGATTTAGTCTTCATCGGGGTCTGGGTAATTCTGCCCTAAATGTTAATACTACCATTAGGGTTAAAAATTTCTCAAAACTTCTCAGGTTAAAAGTACACTGTTATTGAAACACTAGAGTAGAGAAGAATTGCTCAGTATCAAACAATTTAGGATATATGGGCTGGTGAAAATAATGAAATTGTTTTATATCAAGACATAAATGGTTCAAATAATTCTTAAAATGTCACCAGATAATAAAATTAGGGATATCTACAGTGCTTCCCTGAAAATAAGCCCTACCCCGAAAATAAGACCTAGTGTAATTTTCGGGGAAGGCTGCAATATAAGCCCTAGCCCCAAAATAGGCCCTAGTAAAAAAACATTTAATCCGTTTTGTAAAAAGATTATATAATGTCCAGTGTGTCTCCTTTTGTAACTGTATTGTCAAATACTTTATTTACAGTGCCGCTGGGTGCTTGTGTGACCCGCCGGAGCTCTTCTCCTCTCCCCCCGACTGATGTCAGCAGCCCCTCCCTCTGCAGTGTTTGGAGCAGGGGGTTAACATCAGCGGGGATCTAGGCTCCTCCTTCTGTAGTATTCAGAGCTGGGAAGAAGAGCTCCGGCGGGTCACGTGGGCACCCAGCGGTGCTGTAAATAAGGTATATTCCACAATAAAGTTACAAAAGGAGACACCCTGGACATTATATAATCTTTTCACAAAACAGATTACATCATTTTACAATGACTTTAACCAAGGTTTATTTTTGAGATTACAGAATGACATAATGCCGACTACTGAGCTGACGGGGTGAGAAGACAAGGGACATGGAAATTTTTTTAAAAACATTTTATTGTTTTACTCCACTTTTTTTTTAATATAGGGGCAAATGACACAGCACAAGCACTGTGTTGCCTATCACACTTTAACCACTTGTTGACCGGCCGGCGCAGTTATACTGCAGCAGGGCGGCTCTCCTATGCGAACCGCCATACCCGTTCGACAGTCCGTGCATGTGAAATTGTGGGCACGCGTGCCCGCTGCATGCCACGGGAGCGCACCCACGGCCTCGATGTCCACCGGCGACCCACGATCGCGGTACACAGAGGCAGAACTGGGGTCTGCCTATGTCTGTTCTGACAAGGGACATCTCAGAGATCTGCTGTTCCCAGTGATAGGGAACAGTGATCTCTGTGATGTGCCAGGCAGCCCATCCCCCACACAGTTAGAACACACCCAGGGAACACAGTTAACTCCTTGATTGCCCCCTAGTGTTAAACCCCTTCCCTGCCAGTGTCATTTATACATTGATCAGTGCATTTTATAGCACCGATCAATGTAATAATGTCACTGGTCCCCAAAAAGTGTCACATAGGGTCAGATTTGTTCGCCGCAGTTGCAGTCCTGCTAAAAATTGCAGATCACCGCCATTACCAGTAAAAACATAAAAAAAAAAAAAAAAAATAAAAGTCCATAAATCTATATTGTAGATGCTATAACATTTGAGCAAACCAATCAATGTACGCTTACTGCGATTTATTTATTTATTTTTTTTTTACCAAAAATATGTAGGAGTATAGATATTGGCCTAAATTGATGAATAAATTTGTTTTTTTTAATTCTTTGGGATATGTATTATGGCAGAAAGTAAAAAATATATTTTTTTTATAGCGCAAACAATAAAAACTGCAGAGTTGATCAAATACCACCAAAAGAAAGCTCTATTTGTGGGGAAAAAAGGACATACATTTTATTTGGGTACAACGTTGCACGACCGTTCAATTGTCAGTTAAATCAATGCAGTGCAATATCGCAAAAGATGGCCTAGTCATTAATGGGCTAAAACTTTCTGGGGCTGAAGTGGTTAAAGGATCAGGATTTTTTTTTTTTAGGGTTACAACCACTTTAAGATCATCATTGTACATACCGTAAATAAATAAGACATCCCCTGAAAATAAGCCCTAGTGTGTTTTTATAGCCAAATTTATATTAATATAAGACCCGGTCTTATTTTCAGGGAAACGGTAGATGTTTAAAACTATAGGAACGCAAAACTCAATGTCATAACAAATGCATGCATTAGCGAAGACTCAGATGGTATATTGTTACCGCTGCAGTTTTTCCTATAATTGTAAGCTGAAGATACACACCTGGTGTGCTAGATTATAATTATACAGGATTTATATAGCACCAGCAGTTTGCGCATCGCTTTACAAAAATGAAGGCAGCCAGTACAGTTACATCACAATTTGGTACAAGAGGAATCAGAGGGCCCTGCTCGTTAGAGCTTACAATCTAAGAACTTAGTGAATTGAATTTTATGTTACTTAAAACGGAATTGTGGGAAAACAACGACGTGCACAGTGAAACCACATATAAGGGTGCGGTTTTGTCAGCACAGCCAGCTAGATGTCACAGAGGAGGAGCCACGCATGATATCACCCGCGGCCATGTTCTTGGTTTGACATGTACCTTTTATTCATTAAGCGCTTGTTACTTGCACTTGCTACAAATGCCAGACTTGTGGGTGTTGTAACGATTAGGTAGCAGAGAGCGCTATATGCTCTTCAATGTCTTTATATACCAGTATTGGCACCATCTTGTAAGTGTTTTAACATCATTTTGATAAACGATTACATAGCAGAAAGCACTATATTCTCTTCATTTGTCTTTACATACCAGTATTGGCACCATCAAGGAGGAATCGCCCTGCCTAGATCCATATTGGCTATAAGGAGATTTTCAGACCCTGATAGGGGAATGCTTGTTTGACCATCTTGTTGGTTCAGGGGTCATACACGTATGGTGAGCGGCCATATAGATCTATGGTGGAGGTGCTGCATGGAATATGATACCTGTATGTTTGCCTTGATGCACAGCTTCACACCATCTGGGGTCCTCGCTTCCTATACCTATGAACTTTTTTACATATTTATTTCTTTACACATATGTATATTGCAATTATGTGAGTTTTATTGTTTTGGTTCTACTGTAGATTTCACCGCTTACATCAAAATCCAGAGGTTACCTTCCTGTTTCATGGTGACTTGTGTTTCTCTTTTTGTAGTTTTATTTTGTATTCCATCTTAGTGCATAGGTTTTGTTTATGACCCTCCAAAGTCTGGAGGTCTTGAGTGGTCCGGAGCGGCCTTGTGACTGTTGTGATAGATCCAGGATGTATAGTGGCCCCCTGAAGGTGTTACATTATATTGTATTTTTATTTGCTCAACATTTTCAATAAAACTATTATGGGAAAAAAAGAAATACAGAGGTGTTTTCTCTTCACTCCAGCCTACTGACTGCACAGTAAAATAGCAGAAGTAGATTGCTGAGGTAATCACTCTGATCTTTTCTTCTTTAAAGAGGAACTGCAGTCTGCTTACATAATTTGCAATAAAAACATCTCTGCCATTCTGAAGCTTCTCTCCAACCACGTTGCATATTATTTTATATATACTCTGATTCTGTATTTGCCAAATATGCTGCAGAAATCTCCCTCCACTAAGTCTGGCTGCATCCATTTTAACTGTGGGCAGTTGAAGCTGCTGCCTGTTCACTTCCTGGATTTACACAGAGGCACACCTCCAGCTCTGCAGCTCTCAATAGCCCTCTTATGACTCACCCCCCGCTCCCTTCCTGGCAAACTCTCATGAGAGTAAGAGAGAGCGCTGTGCATGATGTCATAAGCCTAGGCTAATGACCAGACAAGAAAGAGGAAGAGAGCTGTATAAGGTATTTACTGGCAGAAAAAAAAATTTTACTATCCAAAGTTAAAACAAGGGCAGAGGATTTAATAGATAGAAAGTTTAAAAAATGACTGAAGGTCCACTTTAAGCATGCTACATGCTCAACATATTTGCATGCAGCACACCTGATTGGGAATGTAAAAGGCTAATATGTCAAATTTACATACACTAGTTGCAGTAGAAAAATAAATGTAATCATGTATTAACAAATACCAAGTTGCATTACTATGGGGTTGATTTCCTAAAACTGGAGAGTGCAAAATCTGGTAAAGCTCTGCATAGAAACCAATCCGTTTCCTGTTTTTTCTTGTCAAAGCTATAGGCCCCTTCACACATGCGGACCGTTTGTACGTCTTTCATCCATCCGTTGACGGATGAAAAACGGACATCAATGCATGTCTATGTAAAAATGCATGACAACGGATGATCATCTATTTTGATTCCCTTTTCTTCCGCTTCGATTTTTGGGAACACCACCTAGGGGAGTAAGCCCTGTTGCCGTCATCCCTATTCTGCAATTGTTGAGTGGGACCCCCTCACGTGGGATTGGGATTTTTGCAGGCAAACTGAAATAGTGAATCGTTTTATGTAAAAACTATAAAGGTTTAATGGTATACATTAAAATATACAATACAATTGGTGTATTACATATCATTTAAAACAACATATGGGTACATATATTTAACAAATACGTATGGTAACTGTAGTTTGTGGACACTCCTTGGCCCGACGCGTTTCAGGAGATTCCCTTCTTCAGGGGCCGTAATTGGGAGATTCACAGTTCTATAATACAATGGCATGTGTTTAGATTGACTTCAGATACAGCAGCAAATTTAAACAAGGAACCTCTACAAATAATCAGTGGTTGTACCTTTAGAGATCACCATACAAGTGTATGTAGCCATAACCTAGTATGGTTTGGTTGGAAAATGTATATACATATATACCCAGACCACTGACACAACACTGTTGTAACCGTGTAGTTTCTCACAGGCTGCCACCAGCACACCACCCCCACATAGTCACCACTGAGCCTCCATGGTCACCGCGCCAGACGCATCCACGTCCTTCACTGTAAGGGGACCAGCAAATACTGCAAGCGATCATGCAACTGACGTGACAACTGAGAGTCTGGAAAAAGAATTATAATGATAATGGTAATGAAAA
>BLSH010248634.1:651567-671513 GCA_018402905.1 Glandirana rugosa | reverse complement strand
GGGAGAGTCCCGACTGTAGAAGAGGACGGGAAGAAAGGTCCTAACGCCCGAGGACACGACACTCACCGACCACGGCGTTACTGCAGTGAGGGTACGTACGCGCGCCCACGGGAATCAAGGTCGTTACTCAAGACTTCCAGACCTTACCATTCGGCATAGAAGTCCAGTGTACGCGACGGCAGTCGGCGACATATGTCCCACTAATAGAGGATTTGGTACGTCCAAATCCTCTATAATTAAAATGGATGTCCATTCGGAATAATATCCGAATGGAAATTCATTTTTAGTGTTTCGCCCCAAATGTTTGCGAAATTTTGTTAATTAACATGTAAGAATTGTTTTAAAGCGTTTGTAAACCCCGCTTTGTGATTTTTACTTAAAGGTAAGCCTATAATAAGGCTTACCTGTAGGTAAAATTAATATCTCCTAAACCTGCATGGTTTAGGAGATAATCACCCTGTATACAGCGGCTGACGGCAGCGCATGTGACCTGAAGATACGGCTTACCATTCCAGACCTTCAGAACTCATTGCTGGAACTAAGGGCACCCGCGCGCATGCATGGGAGTGACGTCATTGCGGCACCAGCCACTCACAGCACAGGAGCCCGCAATCCTGGAAAGAAGGGCAGGAGAAGATGTCAGCCCTGAGAGGGCTTGGTTCTAAGGTGAGTATTTCATAATGTGCACATTATGCCTTTGTCTTGCCTTTTTTTCTTCCTAGGTTTACAACCGCTTTGAAAGGCCTCATTCACACGCACATACTATAGCATATTTCAGTGTGAGTGCCATGTTTGGCAACAAAGGACACCTGCCGCTGCACCCAATTTGACAACTGTGTGGGTCCATGGCCCCAAATGCACACTGTCTGCATACAGAGCTGTGCACTCATGCATCTACCAAATTTAACATGAATGGAACAGCCTGTACAGTGATGCACAGTACACGCGCGCATCCCTGTGCAGGCAAACGCGGCCTCGCACGGGTGTATGCTATAGTACGCTCATGTGAATGAGGCCTAAGAATGATTTTATACTTATAATTTATAACTTTATAGTGTCCAAATGCAAAAGTCCCATGCCTAATAAACTGACAGCATCTAAAATGAACGATTAAAGCAGAGACCAGCTGTCAATGAAGAACTTGATTTGGGAGCGGACCCTACATCTGTCCACACACAAAAAAAGCAAGTTAAGGTTAAATTCCACTTTAGGCACAGTATAAACAGTTTGTAGCAGTTAATATGGTGAGATCCCCCAGTGTGTCTGTACATTTCCTGCTCTGTATGAATCTTTCAGACTGACATTGCTGGCATATTGTTAAATGATTCCAATTACTTCCTCCACCTCCTTTTCATCCTCATAATAAGCATGTTCATCATAATGGCTTATTAATCTAACTCCTGGTGTGAGCCGCAGAGCATCATGGGAACATCCTGCACCCTCTGTTATTGGCTAACACTGACTTGCTAATTGCCATCGATCGCAGGAGTCGGATGGTGGCAAAATACAGACTACTTTAGAAAATGTATAATGCCTGCCAACTTTTTTTTTACCATTCAATCAAATATATATAAAAAATATCAGGAATTTATTTAAAAAATGGTGGAGTGTTTTCGCTTTATATTTGTAATGAAACAATGCTGCATATTTTCAGTCTCAGTCTATTCATACATGTTAGAAGGCATATAGAACAAATATATTAGAATATTTTTTTCCTTCCAGCCTTGCTGAAAGAATAAAGTCATTTACATTTCTAATTGGATCATATTAAATTTAGCCCTGCTGCCCATAAATATAATGCAAGAAGTAATAATGTCGGAAGCATCGTCTTCTCCCCAAATCACATTATTGGCGTTCTTGTAAAAATTACGGCTGCTTAGCTTCTCGCGTTAGCTGTAGAAAATGATATTTCTGTTCATTTAGCCTACACCGCCTACGTTAATTTCTACCATTTGTCATCCAGCAGTCAGTCGAGATATCCGATTCTCTCCATTACTCGTACGTCACCTCTCTATTTTATTTAATGGGTCACTTCTCCTTAACTACAATGCAAAATCAGATATTAGCTGGTGTTTAGTCTATACATGAAGTTTACCCTGACATGGGTAGGCAAGCAAAAAGAAAACAACTAAATGAACATCAATATGATAAAACAAAACAAAAAGAGGTGGGAGTGATAATAAATGCCAATTTTTTTTGTTGTTGTACGGTTGGGTATTAGCTTCTAATTAAAGAATGACGTGGAATCTTTATCCCCAAAAAATGGTCTTACGATCTTGCTGACGTCACATTGAGAGACATAACTTGGGCAGCCAGTGGGTTTAATAGCACACTTCCATTCTCTCATACCATGCTGCTCTAGTGTTCATCCATCTACATAATGGCTCATCATCACTTCTTGCTTAGGTTTATGGCAAGAGTTAGAAGACTGGAGTACAGTTTCCTATTCATGCTGTCTTGGCTGTTTTCTTTTCTGTCCTTAATGTGTCTATGCGTTTGTATTTGGTGCTTTATTAAAGTTGTTCATCTAATTATGACAGCTGGAGCTTTTGTGTTCTTCTTGGCCTTTGCTTATTTCCATTTTTGTACTGAAGAAATTGTGGGTTGCTTTTACCTTATCCTTTCAGACTTACTGCTGAAAGGTAGGGTCATCCTTTATTCTCACCATCTGATCTTTGTTTTGTAAGGAAATCTGCAGTGTCTGTTTCCCTTTGGTAGTGGAAACTTTAGGGAGTATCTTACTATAAATAAAAGGCCTGTTGTTGGAGAGGCCTACAATTTGACTTTTATCTCAGAGAAGACATCTGGGAAAAGCAGTGAGTCGATCATACAATGATATTTCTGGGAGCATTCTGTACACCAGTGGGGTTTGGAACACCTGCAGGTTATAATATTGGAAGGAAGCAATATTTCACAATTTCAGAAAGTTACAGTGGTTGCAAACTAAAATGGAAAAGTAATTTAAATGGCATTAAATTACAAAATGGCTTACATAGCAATTATATAGCATACGTTATATTATTTTTGATAATATATGTTTTCAAATATAGATAATGTAGGACAGGCAAAGAAAAATGACCATGCGATACCTATTCCGACCCCAATAGTTGTAATAATGGCTATTCTTTTGTCAGCCTGGAACCTCTACGGCAGGGGTCTCCAAACTTTCTAAACAAGAGGCCAGTTTGCTGTCCTTCAGACTTTAAGGGGTTTGGACTGTGGCCATTGGGAGTAGAAAAGTTCCTGACATCTTTGGTGTTATTGGAGGAATTGTGTCCGATCATTGGTGTCATTGGGCCCAATTGTTGGTGTCATTGGGAGAAATTGTGCCTCATCATTGGTGTCACTGGGAGAAATTGTGCCCCTTCATTGGTATAAGTGGGGGTTGATTATGTCAGTCAATGAAATAGTGCCCCATGGGCCAAATAAAAGCAAGCAAAGGGCCAAAGTTTGGAGACCACTGCTCTATGGTGCAAGGCTGTGTTTCTTCCCACTCTGCCAACTGAGAGTTTGGACAGCCTTGCTTCATGCCTTGTTTCTGGTAAGCTTTGAACCCTTTGCTCATCCCATGAACTTTTTGATTATTTTTTTTAATAATAATTTTTTTATTACGATTTTTTTCCGTATATATAGTTGTGCTCATAAGTTTACATACCCTGGCAGAATTTATGATTTCTTTGCCATTTTTCAGAGAATATGAATGATAACACAAATACTTTTCTTTCACTCATGGTTAGTGTTTGGTTGAAACCATTTATTATGAATCAACTGTGTTTACTCTTTTTAAATCATAATGACAACAGAAACTACCCAAATGACCCTGATCAAAAGTTTACACACCCCGGTTCTTAATACCGTGTATTGCCCCTTTAACATGAATGACAGCTTGAAGTCTTTTGTGGTATTTGTGGATGAGGTTTTTTATCTTCTCACATAGTAAAGCTGCCTATTCTTCTTGGCAAAAAGAATCCAGTTCCTGGAAATTCTTGGGCTGTTTTGCATGAACTGCACATTTGACAGACTGCAGAGTGGCTCAATGATATTGAGGTCAGTAGACTGAGATGGCCACTCCAGAACCTTCACTTTATTCTGCTGTAGCCAATGGCAGGTTGACTTGGCCTTGTGTTTTAGATCATTGTTATGTTGGAATGTTCAAGTATGTCCCATGTACAGCTTCCTGGCTGATGAATGCAAATGTTCCTCCAGTATTTTTGATAACATACTGCATTTATCTTGCCATCGATTTTGACCAAATTTCCTGTGCCTTTGTAGCTCACACATCTCCAAAACATCAGTGATCCACCTCCTTGTTTCACAGTGGTTTCATCATAGGCCTTTTTAACTCCTCTCCAAATGTAGCTTTTATGGTTGTGGCCAAAAAGCTCACTTTTGGTCTCATCACTTCAAATGACTTTGTGCCAGAAAGTTTGAGGCTTGTCTCTGTGCTGTTTGATGTATTGTAGGTGAGATACTTTGTGGCATTTGCGTAGTAATGGCTTTCTTCTGGTGACTCGACCATGCAGCCCAGCTTTCTTCAAGTGCCTCCTTATTGTGCATCTTGAAACAGCCACACCACATGGTTTCAGAGAGTCCTGTATTTCACCTGAAGTTATTTGTGGGTTTTTCTTTGCATCCTGAACAATTTTCCTGGCAGTTGTGGCTGAAATATTAGTTGGTCTACCTGACCATGGTTTGGTTTCAGCAGAAACCCTCATTTTCAATTTCTTGATTAGAGTTTGAACACTGCTGATTGGCATTCTCAATTCCTTGGATATCTTTTTATATCCCTTTCCTGTTTTATACAGTTCAATTACCTTTTCCCGCAGATCCTTTGACAATTCTTTTGCTTTCCCCATGACTCAAAATCCAGAAACATCAGTGCAGCACTGGATGAAAGATGCTAGGGTCTGTCAGGAGTCCAGAAACTCATAGACCTTTTATACACAAACACTAATTACAAGCAAACAGATCACAGGTGAGGACGATTACCTTTAATAGCCATTCAAACCCTGTTGTGTCAACTTGTCTGCATGTTATCAGGCCAAAAGCACCAGGGTATGTAAACTTTTGATCAGGGTCATTTGGGTAGTTTCTGTTGTCATTATGATTTCAAAAGAGTAAACACAGTTGACTGATAATAAATGGCTTCAGCCAAATACTAACCATGAGTGAAGGAAATGTTTTTGTGTTATCATTCATATTCTCTGAAAAATGGGGAAGAAATCATAAATTCTGCCAGGGTATGCAAACTTATGAGCACAACTGTACATCCATCCGAAACATAAAACAAGAAGAGAAAAAAAAAGTACAATAAATTGTGGTGCATAGTACACCAACCAACACTTCACATGCATCTAACAATGTGTATATATATACATGGACTTCCAACCCTATTAAGTATATATCTATACTTTCAAACCAGGATACAGAATTTCCTGAAAATATGTATAGGTTTACTTGGCAGTATATGTTTAGTCATCAACAAAGCAATCCTGCTATAAACACTTTGCCATATGAGACAGTGGACATGCCATTTAGATATACCATAGCATTAAACCTCAGCTCTTATAATCATGCTTGTTATACTGCTGATAATCCTAAAATATGCCACTCAGCCAGAGTACAACACTGTGCATAATTAATTGTCAGCATAATTGTAAGTACGGCAACATTTCTAGCTACCTTGCAGCACTCTGAGAGAAACCAACGAGAATGGGGCCAGACCAGGTACTGCCAGCCATGGCTCCCATAGTTTGTAAAATGTATTTGGTGTTCATCTATTTCGATAGGCCTGATGTTCTTTCAATAAGGCGTCATTTACCTGGAGGAGCTATTCCCCAAATGATGGAGGGCTCTGTGACAACCACTTCAAAGTTGCGTGCTGTAAATAATAGCCTATCAATTGGTGTTAATATTTTTGTGGATATTTCAATATGAAACCAAAATCAAGAACACGGGGACATTACCTCAAACTAACTGGGGGGGAAGTTCAAAACTAATCTTAGAAAGTATTATTTTACTGAAAGGGTGGTTGATGATTGGAATAAACTACCAACAGAGGTTGTGAGACAGTCAACAGTAAATGGCTTCAAACATGCTTGGGATAAACATAAATCTATAGTCAGACAACAAGGTTAATGTAAAAAAATAAATAAATAAATAAATAAAAAGGGGCAGACTCGATGGACTACTCAGTCTTTTTCTGCCATCACTTTTCTATGTTTCTATACCTCCTCATCCAAGCAGCCCAACAAGGTATTTTTTGGTTCCAAAGCAGCATGAGTGCAAAATGCCCTATTAATGGTGTTCGCCAGCTCACGTCAGTATCTGAACAACTTGGGGCACCTCCATAGCATATGAATCACGTCTCCTGAAGATTGTTGGCAGCATGAGCATGCCTGGGTGTCCCTTCTACCCCACTTAAATAACTTCTCTGGAGTTCTGTATGTTCTGTGTACTATGAACAATTCGGTCAATCATTGCGCGGATGACAATGACACCGAAGGCACTCTCTCTAGAATGGTTTGCCAAACATCCTCTGAAATATCGCCTAACTCTTTGTCCCACCCTCTTCTACCTGAGCATTTGAAAGTATCCTGGGATCTGGTCATTAACTTGCCATACACAGATGATATAAGAACTTTTTTTCTCAGTAACTATGGCCAGAGAGGCAATACGCGGCATGGAGTTGACTTCTAAATTGATGCATTTGCACTGAGCCTGCAATGCATGGCGCATCTGTAGATATTTAAAAAAGCATGCCGGGGAAGTTGAGACGCCTCTTGAAGATCCTGAAAAGATCTGAATATATTTTGAGTGTACAGCTGCGCTACGTACTTTCTCAAGTTGAGCCTCATGCTCCTCCAACGCCTTACCAAACACGATTGTTAGAGAAAACCCTGCTAGAGGACTTTTTTGCGCTATTTGCGTGTTCGCGCGTGCTCCCGCGCGGCGGAAACTGCGCCAAACTGCTCTATTTCAACACAGCACACCCTGCAGCAAGTGCTGTCTGATCTACAGCGTGCGACCTGTCTTCCTGACGACCTGTAACCTGTTATCTGTTCCTGTGACCCGGCTTGACCCGACCTTGTCTGAACTCTGCCTGCACCGACCCCTGGCTTGCCTACGACCCTCCGATTGCCTGATCCTTCTGTACTTCTGCCGCCAGTCTGTTAATGAACTCTGCTTGATCCCACCCACAACCTGAACCCTTGTACCGCACTGCCAGCCAGTTACCAACCCAGCTTGTACTACCACGCTCCAGCAGCATGAGCGCTCCAACGGACTCTCTACCACCACCAGTGACCCAGTCCGACCCTTGTGCTCTCCTACACTCCCGAGCCACCTGTCTACTCTACCAGGGGTTCCCGAGTCAGGTTAGTAAGGGAGGTTGCCTACCAGGTACGTGACAACGATTATGTCATCCAAATACACAAGCACCTGTCCCCACTGTGTTCTCCATCAGTCTCTGGAAGGTTGCTGGGGCCCCTGTTAACCCCTGTGGCATGCGATCTTATTCAAAGACTCCAAGTGGGCTGATTAAGGCTTTCTTCTCTTGGTCATCCAGATGCACAGGTATCTGGTAGTATCCACTGTTCAGATCCAGGACACTGAACCACTTGGCCCCTGATAAGCACTGCAGGGCATCTTCTATACGAGGTGTGGTGTATTGATCAGGAATAGTTCTCCGATTCAGAGTTCTGTAGTCGATACACATCCGAAGGGATCAATTTTTCTTGCACACCACCATGATAGGAGATGCGTAAGGACTCCTGGACTCCCTAATGACTCCCGACTTCTTCAATTCAGCCAGTTGTTCACCGGAGATCTTTCAAGTCACACAAAAGGGATCCGTCTAGCTCTTTCTCAGAAGGGCTTGTCTTCACTCAGTCGAATTCGGTGCTGGGCACTCTTGGGACGACCCACATTGAAGTCATTCTTGGAGAACATCTTCTCCCATCAGGCGAGCTGAGCTTTGATCCTCTCTTTGCACCTGGTGGATAAATTTGGACTCTGGGCAATGGGCTTTCTCCCATTCTCTCCTTGGATCAAATCGTCCCTGATCACTGGAGTAGCTGCTCTTACTTTCCCAATCACCATACAAGGTTTTAGGCTGAATGGGTAACTGGTGACATTTCACACACACAGGAATTCTTCCTCCGCTCCTTAATAATGCCCTAGTAGGCACAATTTCAGAAACCAGTTCCATTCCTCTATCTTCCTCCAAAGGATCAGCTTCTACCACCACATAGGGACCTGGTTGATCCTCAGACAGTTTAATAGTGGCTTTCATGCAGGTCCTTTCACCAGGTTGTTTCACTATTTCTTGCGTATCCAATCGACACAGTCTCCCTACTCCATCAAAAGGTGCCTTCTTCTCTTGCAGTACACGTTGGAAAGCCTGCCTCAACTGAGGATGGATCTTCCTATTGGGAGCACCTTCCACAGTCAATGGGGTGAGTAGCCTCCTCACGAGGTTGGTGTTGGTTCCCATCAGCAAGGAATTATGACCTGCCCCAGGGGGTCGGGGGCAGATGACCGTCAAGGTGTCGAAAGTTTCTCGCTTCCTGGCCAAAGAAGGATCAAAAGTTATCTTGATAGGGTTATATCCATGGTAAGGGCACTTCTGGGTACCTATACCCCAAATATCCAACTCCTCAAGTTTACACAAAGGGATATGCTTCAAGTGCTTGTTATAATAGTCCAGATTCGGCAATGTCACCTGAGCTCCAGTATCCAACAGCGCTTGGGTGTAGATTCCTTCCACTTGCAACAAAACTATTGGGGAAGGCCCCACCAAGTTCCTTGGTAGATTTCTAGCTGGTGAATCTATAGTCTGGGCCCAAACCAACTTCTTTGGTGGCTGTGGAGTCCTTTTAACAACTGTGTCTGTTTTTCCTTCCCTGAGGACCCATTTTTTACAGGCAATGGAGGGGAGGGATTAGCAGGAGGCCTTTGTTTCTTCTAGTTTTTGGACTCCTTCTTAGGGTTGGAGCGCAGTTGTCCTCTGGGACACTCATTTAGCTCCTTCACTGAGGTCCCCTGAAGTTTTCTGCCGGCTTTTGGAAAAGCACCTTCTGTAAGGCTCTCAAAACTTTTGTGAGCAACTGTGGGCTGATTCCAGCTTTGGGGCAATTAGCCTAAAAGTGCCCAACCTCTCTGCATCGAAAACATCTCTTTGCCTTTTCTGGTGGAGGCTTTGACCCTCCTGGTTGAAATTCCTGATTCTGTGCCTTCGCTTGAGTTTCCATTACCCTCATCAGTGCATGGTACATCTGAGTTTGGGCCTGAGCAACTTGAGCCATTAGTTCAACTGGGCTTGATTCGTTGATTGTTTTTTTTCTCGTCGGGGCTAGCGAGCCCCACTTGTTTTGGTTCTATTTCACTCTCATCCTATGAGTATCCGGTTTCAGCATGGGCAGCCCGAGCAGCCACCTTACCCAACTGGTACCCAATTCTCGCATCCCTTGGCTCTTCTCCTCCAATAGGGCTTCTTCTTCCCGCACTTCTCTCATCAGTTCAGGGAACATTGGGGCTATCTCTGTCCTCTTCAGTAATAGCTTCAGGACTATGGGGTGATTGGGACGGGCCCCTTGCAAGACCTGATCCAAATTAGCTTGATCTGAGTGCTTTGGGTCAATAACCTTCTTAAGGATGGTGTAACATTCTGTCTACTAGAGCTATGTACTCAGAGAGTCTCTCTCCCCTTTCTTGATGGGTATGGTTGAACTTGTATAACAGATCTGCAGTTGTCTCAACTCTTCCGAATACAGCATACAAAGCGTCTATGTAATCCATAGCAATGCAAGTTTTCTTGCCCATCCTCAAATTTCAGATTACCTCGGCTGCTGGGCCTTGAAGGCTCTCACTAAGCCACTGCCATTTCACAGCCTTTGGAACACTCCATTCCTCGTTTGCCTGGATGGCCTGACTCATCCAAGTCTCAAACTCTTCTTTTCCAACAGGGGTTGGTAGCTGCCCTGAAAAGAATCATAGTCTCTGACATCCTTGGTTTGCGTTTCCGGATTCATTCTTCACCAAACTGCTGACTAGCCGCCTCATATCAGTGTAGAATGATGCGGGGGGGGGGGGCTGCTGGCCCCATGGGAGTCTGCCCCCACGGGTCCTAGGTTCCCTCCTTGGGCTATCAGTGGTGGTGGCCTCTCAACAGTCTCTCCCCCCACTTTCAATGGGATCACCCGAGCAATTACCCCTTCTGCCAGGAGTACCTCTTCTTCTCGGAAACAGGTAGGTATCTCTTCCTGCCACTCTATCAACACCCTAACGCAGTACAGAGAGTACTCAGCTTCCACATCCAGAATATAGGCCCTCTGCTCTGGGGTCAGAGCTCTCACCCACTGCCAAATCTCCTTCTCAGTGCACTCACTCCCTGAGATCTCTAGAACAGTGCTCCGCTCCATCAGAGCTCCTTGTGCTTTTCCCCAGCTAACTGCAGTGGCTGAGTCCATCTCTCTCTTATTGTAACTCGTGTCTAGGCTGGCTAGGGCCTGCAGCAGAGAACATCCCGGACAGGCCCCCAAATGTAGCACTGCCCCCTTGAGGGCTGCTTAAAATTACCTGTTCTTCTGCACCACCCTGACCCTGTGAACCCTCCGGCCCACCTGACACTCTGTGTTCAGACATATTTTTGCAGGCACCTTTAAATAACACCCCAACACAGTTTGAAAAGATATTCTTTTTATGTTTTACTGGAACAGAGATATATGTACAAAGGGGCTCTGATCAGCTGAGCCCTGGATAACTGCCAAGACCCAGGTGAGGAATCCCCCAGAGAAAAAGCTAACTAACAGTTCAGCAACACAAATACAGGATGTGCATATATATATATATATATATATATATATATACATACACAGTGAAATAACAGTTAGAGAATAAGCAAGTGGTTGTAAAGAATCCACTAGTTATTACTATATGATATCACGCAAAGGAGGAAATCCCAGGCCGGCCTATGAAACCTTTACGTCCTAATGAAAGACCAGATAAAATAGGAAAAAGATAGGGACCCTTTAATTGATGGCAACAGCAATGTCCAGAGTGCAGGCCTGCAATTGGTCTTCACCGGCACTTGGAGCTCTTTGAATTATATCCAAGAGGTGGCACAGTGATATAAGGTTAGCTTAAACCAACTATTGATATTCCTTAGAGCACTTCAGGCTATGGATATCTATGTACAGTGTCTTTTGTAATGCAATTAAAGTGTTTCCAGGGGTAAGGTGTCCATGCGAGATAACCAAGCAGGGGTTGTGAAATGCGGGCAATAGTCCTCTCACCAACTGAAGAATGGGACAGGGACATCCCGAACAGCAATCCCAGATGAGATGTCCTTCAGTGCAACGAGCGGAGATGACTGACCAGCTGCTTGACACCGGCCATTGCTGGATCTGTCTGGTGAAGTAGTACTGCGGTGATGTCTTGCGACAGCAAACCGAGTTGGGCCCTCCGGGGCTGGGCTGGAGTCTATCGGATGGTCGCATGGTAGGCCATAGCCCTCTTGAATAGCAACAGAGAGGTGTGTGCTTGATGAGGCCCAGGAAGAAGAGAGAGCGGGCTGGACCTGCTGGCCCCTTTTTATCCTTTCTCCCAGAGGTCTTTGTTGTTGCAGAGGGCACTCTGGGATGGGTAGTTCAAAGCTGGTTTTACAACCCCAAGACATCTGCTCAGGAAACTACTAGTCCCAAAATCCTCCCTGTTTGGCTCAGAGATATGATGTCAGTTTACTGGAGCACAGGACTAGAGGGACACAGAGAGACAAAGAATAATGGGGGGGTGTCTGCAAAGCAAAGTAACTGTAGTCCACTGTCGGCTACATGTGTTTTTAGTGCATATATCTTCAAACTATGCCGATATGGTCACGCCCACTCTATGCTGGTCACACCTACTTTTCACCATGGCATTCTACATGTGCAGCATTTTATCCCTTTGCAAATTGCACCTGTTTGTCAAGTTCAAAAATTAAGAGGTATGACTAAATAACATAGTTGGGACCACATAGCAAATAGTAACTTTTCAGACATAAACACCAAGATCTAGAGTATGTAATGTACAGCACAGAATACAGAGTGTAGGGTTCAGGCCTATATGACATAAATGGCAGCATATACAGAGCAGCAGTCAGGAGTGTGTAATGTACAACATAGCTTACAGAATGCAGTGATCAAGGGTGGGACATACAGCACAAGATACTGAGTGCAAAGATCAGCAGTATGTAACAAAGTCTACCTGGACTGTGTGGTTGGGTTCTAAGGTATATTGGAGAAGGATACAAGGGTGTAACATGAGGCTCAGTTATGGAGCAAGAGGAGAGATGGGTGTATTATCCACCCTATTGAATAGAAAATGAAGAGCCTCAAAAAAACTAGTGTGTGCATAGATTGAGTGCCATCATCCAGATTGACAAATGGAAAGATGGATGATTGGACCTGCCCCAGTTACAGGTCTCAATCAGGCAATTGCAAGCTTAGACTATCACGGCACCCAGGAAGCATACAGATTATGATAAAACAATAATTTTTATTCAATTACAAAGTATAATAAAACATACATGGTACCAATGAATCAAATAAGAATGATTACATACAAAGTATTTTGTTATACATATACTGCACCCCTATAAGTCTAGGAGGAGAATTGGCGATTGGCCCAGGGGTTGGACCCTTTGGTTTGGGATGGAAGGCCAACCATACGCTCCTTTCCCACTCGACCGGTTTCGAGGATCAAGCCGCTTCTTCAGTAGTATAAAGGAAGGAAGTCTAAGAATAATGGGAGTACAGTAAATCTTCTTAGTCATTGCACACAATGAACATATTTAAAAGCCTGGGAAAAGGTCAGATATGGTGAACTTACCCCAATGTCTCAGATCTCTAGGCGAGCTGCAATATATGCCCCAGAAGGGTTGTCTCCCCTCACGGCAAGCACGGGGGTAAATATGTGCTGTAACTATATATAAAAATTCAAATGTAAGTAAGGGTCCTTATTGGTCATACTCAAGATAAATAGGAACCGATGTGTAATGTTTAAGATTAAGTGTGAAAAGTTATGGAAAGGTGGATATTGACAGAAGCAGAAAGGGGAATGGAGAAAAGGGTAGAGCCCAAAGTCTACCTGCTGGGCAAAAAGGTCCTGACATCAGCAGTCCATGGGAGGAAAATAAATAATTGGTGGTCAATGAAATGAGTAAGAGATTATTGTCAGTGGGTGAAGGAATTCCCCATCGTAAACAACAGTGGGAGAAAAAAATGTTGGTTGTCAGTGGCATTTCTCCTTCTGAGAAGTATTAGTGGTCAGTGGTGTTTTCTCACCAAACCCTTGAAAAGCATTGGTGGTCTGTGTTGTTCTCCTCCTGAAAAGCATTGGTGTTCACTGGGATGCCACAAAGGCACTATGTCCCTCGCAGCTCATCTGGTGACGTCATTGCTATGCTCATATTGTTGGGCAGAAGATTACTGTGCCCTCCAAGGGAATGCAAATTTTTTTTAAATCCCAGAACAGTTCCAGAGAATCCAGAACTGTTAAGGGTATGCATTTGAGAGGTAAGGAACATACCTCAACATGATTAACCTTAAAGATCAAGAAAGAAGGGAAATTAAATATAACAGAAAATAAACTGTAGGTCAGGGATATGCAATTAGTGGACCTCCAGCTGTTGCAAAACTACAAGTCCCATCATGCTGCTGCCTCTGGGTGTCATGCTTGTGACTGTCAGAGTCTTGCTATGCCTCATGGGACTTATAGTTCTGCAACATCTGGAGGTCCGCTAATTGCATATCCCTGTTGTAGGTAAATAAAAATGAAAACGGGCAGACAAGGGCTTTACTCAAACACAGTTGCAATTCAGAAATAACAGTTATAATCAAAAAACAGTTGTTCTGCCTTGTTTTCTCCCTGGAAAAAAGCAAATAAAAATAGGTCATTTTCACACGAGCCAGCAAGACAGGCTTTATTACTGTGAAATTTAAACTGATTGACGTGAGCCGGGAGTGGACCTGGGGATGTGTGGTGTTGTGCTCTTCAATTTACTCTCAATATTGCAGTCAAGAAATGTTATTCTGCGGGGGATTGCTCCATAGTAGGAAGCTGTGTTTGCTCATATGCGTTCAGACTCTCATTTGTTTTCTTAATCACAATTCACTACTGTGCTATGTAGACATTCACGATAAATGAAGATCCTGGGTCCCAGGGAGGTGCCAAGCTTAGGGGCATCGGTGAGACAAAAGAGCAACAACAGAAGTGTCAAGACCTCCGCAATACTGCCAGATCTGCCACTGTAAATAAAAAAATGGGGAGGACAGGAGAATCTGCAGTGTCTAACCACAGACTGACAGCAGCATGTGTTCTTCCAATATACCTGGCCTATGGTTTGTAACCCAGACATACAGTATTCCACAGCACTGTACAGAGAACACAGAGTTAGTCACATTCCTCCTGATTTGGCCAAAATTCAAGCCGTGGATGGCCCTGCAAGCAGCTATCGATTTTGAAATCAACTTTTGTTGAACCGTGTGGAAACCTGAAGAGCTGAAGAGTGACTGGATCCTATCAGATGCAATCACGGTTTGGCAACACCACTGTATACAATCGACTTTTGTCGAACTGGGTGGAAACCTGTGTAGCACACCCCTGTAAAGACTGCTGATGAACTTGGATTCCCCCACTCCTGCACATCCAGGCGCACCAAATTCTCACAAGCACCCAGAGACAGAGAGCAGTTAGTGACTTTGTTTTTGTTATTTATTGAGGGTTACCGTAATAACTTGGATAGGGATGGGAGGTTATGGGATGCCCACTTGACTTCAGCAAAACTTTCAGCAACAACTTCAGGGACATTTTCCTATTTACAATCTATATACAGCCTCCCTCAATTTCTTCCTGCACAGCACTTGCTTGCTCCAGCTGAATCACTTTGGTTTATCTGACAGGTTCCCAGTCAGATTAGCAATGGCACTTTACAGGCAGGAACTCATAGCCCCTTGCTTCCTCCAGTGTGCAGTGTGTTATGGCAGGATCCTTCCAGCACCCAAACCCCAGCCCAAATCAGGACACCCCCCCCCCCAGGCTAGGGGGAACCCCTGAAGGCCACCGATAACCTCCTCAACGCTGTATCTCCGTCTTCCTCCTGACTGCCCTGCTGGCATGGCCCATGTCTATTTATGAGGAAAGCTCTGCCCCCTGTCAGCCCACTGCTGGGGATTGGCCGAGGCCTCATAAATATTCAAGGCAGCTCCTCTTAACATCCACCCACTATTTCTAGAAGATTCTCCAACCTTCTAGAGCAGGGGAGGCACCAGAGAGCTGCCAGGATGAGTCACTCAGCCCTGAACCTTAGTAAACCCTGACCCAGATTCCATAGCTCAGGCTTAGCCCTTAGCAAAACTATGTTTTATCTGCTCTAACTTCTAACACACACTACACTAACTTCTAGCACACACTAGAGGGTGCTACACCTGAATAGCTGAAGAGTGACTGCATTCTATCAGATGCAATCACTGTTTGGCAACACCACTGTATACAGGTGCCACGTCTGCCCAAATACGACAATTGGGAAATAAAGATTCCTCCATCCACGCTGTTAGCTAGGATGGGGAAATCAACAGACTTTCTCTCATACAGCCCAGAGGCTGAACAAGAGAAAAATATGCTCTAATGAAACTACCTTAGTCACACACGATTATTATTATTATTATATATTTATACATCTTTGACATATTATGCAGTGCTGTACAAAGAACATTGTAGAGACCATCAGTCTTTGCAACACACAAGCTTTCCAACCATAGTCATACACTTTTATTGTGGTTATTATTATAATACATTTACTGTACTGTATGTAGATCTGACAAATTCCATAGTTCTGTATGCATTGAGCCATTCTCATCAATTTAAGCTCCAAATGAGCTTACACTGTATTGTCTGTATATTGTTGACAATTATATTATTACTGTAGCCCTGGCTGGCTGCTCCTTTAAGCGACGGGGCTGCTCAGCCTAGGCAATCTTGTGACTATCAGAAGACAAGTGGACTCTTAAAAAAGAACTCTGGGTCCATGGTCTAACTGCTCGTTTTGTCCAGGAGCACACCAAATGACTATACTTACCGCTTCTTTGATCCTCTGGAAAATAGCGCTCCACCACGTCCATCGGTGGATTGTTCCTGCCGTACTCAAATCCAGAGCCGATCTATGGGTGTGATAATGTCAGGAACAGTCCATGCACAAGATTGCTAGCGTGAGGGGGGCAGGAGTGGCAAGGACCGGTCTGGCACTCAGAGGATCAGTGGATTAGGTAAGTATATCTCAATTCTCCTCACCCCTACGCAAAAACGATCAGTTAACCCATGCAGACCCCATTGTATGGAAACATTTTTTTAAGCCCTGTCCATCAGACCTGCAGTAGTAAAGGGGAGGATGTAATTGGCTGCATCAGGGGCCTGGACTTTAATGCTGATGGACTTTTAATGTTCCTGTTACAGTCACACATTATTAATATTATTATACTATATTATATATGTTCTGACATATTCACTAGTGCTGAATAGAGAGCATCAGTCACAATAGTCTCTGCCTCTCTGGAGCTTACACTCTAATGTCCCTGTGAAATATGACAGATGATAGAATAAACTTACTTTATATGCCTTAAACGTTCTTGTCTTCAGCATGGTACCTATTGCTTATCATAGTTACATTGCAATTTAGGCTGAATACAGACAAGTGTCCATCAATTCTTCACAAGCTTTAGTAACTAAAACATGGGCAAAGTCAAGCAAAGGTGAAAACATTGGCAAGGAAAGGTTGATTGAAAGGAAATCGGCTGAAAAATACAGCTTTGTGGAAACAATTTTATAGCTTCTCTATGAAAGATCTTTTTTTAAAACTGGTCTTTCCACCAACTATATGACTCATAATCTGTCATTTGTTCAGATTCCAAACTTATGTCTATTGGCAGCCCAATGAACCACCTGCTAATAGTTAAGTGGAATGTAGCACAGACAGCTTTGAGCTTCAGAGTTCAGGGGATGTAAAGGGGAATGCTGCGAACTCTTATGTAAGGGGGGCTTTGGCGACCAGAGACCACCTTACATCAGAGTTTCCCTTTACACCAAAGTCTGCAGCATTTCCCCTTACATCAGCGTTCCCCTTTACATCAAGGTCTGCAGAGTTTCCCTTTGCACTATAAGGGGGCCCTGCAGATTCTGATGTAAAGAAGAACTCTGGGGACTTTGATGTAAGGGGGTTCTCTGTGGATTCTGATGTAAGGGGAACTCTGGGGACCCTTGTGCAAGGGGCAGGGGGATCTGGTGACCATAGACCCCTTTACATCACGGTATGCTGTGTTCCCCTTTACCTCAGGGTCTGCAGAGTCCTCCCTTGCACTGTAAGGGGGGAACCCTGCAGACTCTGATGTAAAGAGGAGCTCTGTGTACTCTGATGTAAAGGGGAACTCTGTGGAGTCTGATGTAAAGGAGAACTCTGATGAAAGGGTGAACTCTGGTGCCTATTGTGTAAGAGGGGTAGGGCTCTGGTTACCAGAGTCCCTGTTAAATCAGAGCTTCTCTTATCACCAGATTCCACAGCATTCCCTTTTACATCATGGTCCACAGAGTTCCTCTTACATAGGGGTCCACAGTGTTCCCCTTTACATCAGTGTCCACAGAGTTGCCCCTTACATTGTAAATGGGAACCCTGCAGACTCTACTGTAAGGGGAAACCCTGTAGACTCTGATGTTACGGCAAACTCTGGTGACTGTTATGTAAGGGGGAACTCTGGTAACTCTTATGTAAGGAGGAAGTCTGTGGACTCTGATGAATTGGAGAACTCTGATGTAAGGGGGTCACTCTGTGGACTCTGATGTAATGAGGGACTCTTGGAACCCTGACGTATAGGTGAATTCTGGGGACTTTGATATTAGAAGGGACTTTAATGTGAATAGAGGATTCATCCTGACTGCTGCACTATATATGCTGTTTTGTAAGTTACTTACTGCTCCTGACCCTTGCACTCTGTACATTTTGTTGTACATTACATAGTCCTGACCAAGGTATTCATTGTCTTAACAGCTGCTGGTTGTAATGAAGTTCTTCTTTAAGGTAGGCCCAGTCAGACAAAATGTTATCCTTTTTGTGTGCATAAAAGCATATGTAATGGGAATATTTAATTTTTAAAAAAATATCCTTTGTCCTGAGGTTTATTTGTGTCTGTGAGGCTGTCAGTTGTGATACAGTAATTATGAATGTTTTGTGGTTAAAAAACTGTTATATGTGTGCAGTGTATATAACGACTAGACACAGATTCTGTTCAATCATTCCCCTTTAAGCCCCTTCCACTGTTAGCCAAAATCTGACCATGCATACTGATCTTCGCAGCTTAATTGCCACAGAACTTATATTTCTGTTTATCCCAGGGTGCCCCAGGTCTTTCATTATCCTAGTTGTGCTTACATTTTGCCACTCTGTTTGAAATTTTTCATTGTAAGACCAGCAAATTATTTGTTCTTATTGCTAATTGCCAATGTTTGCATATTGTTTTTACTGCTTAAATATCAATTTTCTTAATTTATAATAGGAGCTTCAGTTTCAGGATGTGAGTATAAAATGTGTTCCGTCAGTAAAAAAGTCACAGGAGATTGACGGGTTGCACTCAGATGATAAGTGTCAATGATTTGCCCCCATTCCCTCCTGCATTCAGCCCAGGAGGACTAAGGGGGAACAGTATGTAAAGCACTGCATAAATTGCATGTGCTATATATATGCTTGCAATGAATAAATTAATATGTTAATGATTTGCTTCTTGTAGAGCCACGCCCATATTAAATGAATGCCCCACCCTTAATTAAAGTACATGCTCCGCCTACAGTGGCTTTCTGGACACAAAAAAGTGTTCTTAAGCCCTTGTTCACATTGGAGTGACTTGCCATGTGATTTGACAGGTCAAATCGCATGAGAAGTCACACCGCACTGTTCAAATGGGTGCGACGCCGACTTTGTGGTGCCGCATCGTTATGAAAAAGTAGCTCCTGCACTACTTTTGGTGATTTTGGGTGCGACTTGCATAGACATCTATCTGTGCATGAAGCCACACAGATGCCTTCCAAGTTGCACCCAAAGTCGCACTGACATGTGGTTTTGAAATTGTGCGATTTGAGATGAAGTTGCATGATTTCAAAGTCGCAGTCAATGGTAACGAGGGCTAAAAACGTTTTTGAAATGTTGGCAACTATAGAAAGGCAGTAAAAAAGGTTTCACATGTCAGTTTAAGCACTCTTCCAACAGCTGTATCTTCCTTCACGGCTTTTAAGTACCACTTGAAAAATCTTTCACTCCAGACTTTTGCAGAGCTTCCTGCGCCAATCAGGTACATCGTAGGACTTCCGCACTCCTAAGGAATCAGCATGACCTGTTTGATTACACATATTCACTATAAAGGTGCTCTCTTATCCAAACTTCCTGACAATACAATTTGGTGAAGCTTTGTTAGAACAGAAAGTTCATTCCTCGTAAATCCAGTCTTGGCTTTTATCCTCTCAAACATCAATCTGAAAGGTTTACAGTATTATAAAGAATGAACACAGAATTTCTTCCCCATGCTATTTATGTCCTCTGCCAATATGACGATGCATGATTTATAACATGTGGTTGGACGTGTGGCGTGAAAATGAATTGGCGAGAATGTAATTCTCCCTCTTCTTTCTTCACACAATGCCATCGCCTCAAGGTGCTTATAAATTAGAGAGCTGACTGTATCTCACTGACAAGATTGTTTCGAAGTGGTTTAACATAACAGTCCTTCAAACCTATTCTCTCGTGGAAATATCACTTATACACATTAGTTTGTCCAGTACGACTAAGGAATCCTCACGCCTTCAGGATGCTACATGGACTAACCGCGTCCTTCGAGACGTTTTCAGACCTCACTTTCTAAAAAGTTCACCAT
>BLSH010248634.1:590179-603734 GCA_018402905.1 Glandirana rugosa | reverse complement strand
CATCTGCTACTTTGTTGCAAATCCCAGGAATATGCACAGCATAAATAAAGGCATTCAATTCCAAATATCTTAAAACTAAGTGAAGCAAAAGTCACACCACTGGCGGAGAAGAGGCCAACCAGTACTACCCCATGTTGTCGCAGTGGAACCTCACTTTTTTGTTCCTAAAAGCCTGCCCCCAAATCTCCACCGCCAGTACTATCGGCAACAGCTCCAATAGTACCAGGTTCTTCAACAAACCCGCCGACCGCCATTCATGAAGCCATCATTCAGCACTCCATTGACCCTGAAAGTAGGCCCCATAGCCAACAGAGCCCACGGCATCTGTGAACAGGACCAGATCAGCATTGCTAACTGGTCCTGCCATCCAGAGTGAACGCCCGTTATAGGATTCCAAGAATTTGTCCCACACCTGGAGATCAGCCCTGAGCTCCCTGGTAAGATGAATGTAGCACCCCCCGGGGCGCTAACACCCACAGTGGCCAAGGACAACTGACAGCATAATACCCTGCCCATAATTATAATCCTACAAGAAATGTCCGCAGCGGATCCCCCGTTGTCACAGGTGCAGCCACACTACCTGAATTCCCATCCAAACCCCGCAACAGTTCCCTCAGGCTATTCACCACCACAATTTGCAAAATAGCTGCCGCCATGGCCTGACCCCCGACCCAGCTAACATAGCAGAAGACAAGAAAGGCAATAGAGATGCAATACACTCACCAGGCTGTGCAGAGCCAAGGGGCCCTCCAGCTGCAGATCCGGACTCCTTTGCCGCCTCCCTGGTGTCTTCAGCCAGCTCCCCATCCTCAGAGCTGCTGAGCTCCCCTTCAGACTGAATCTCCTCTTCTGGACCAGGTACCGCCACTCTCCTGACCGCAGACCTTCCCCTCCTTCCAGCCGCAGCAGGCGTGCTCCGCTCAGCCGCCATCTTCTGTGGCCTGTAGTCCTCATGGCCGATCTCCACCCTTCTGTGATGTCACACTCCCAAGTCCCACTCTCCTCTGCGCACCCAGGCGTCAGCCGCGACCCTGAGGTAGATGCAGCTGACCCGGTCACACAATGGGCATATGTTCCCGTCCTCCCACGCTGCTCCTCTCAGACGGACTGGCGCCCACCATGCTCACTCTCCCTCACCAGGCTGTCACGCTAGCTGGAACATAGCCAGCAGCCACAGCGGCACGGTCCGGCCCCCTGATGATGGAGGAGGGGCCCGCTGCCGAGTGCCGGTAAGTGGCCACCTCCCGAGGGCTCTGCCTGAGCTGAGGATTCCTTCCAGGGTCTCCACCTGCAGCAGCCTGAAAACGCTTAGCAGGGGGGCCTGAAGGGTCCGAACATGGGCTCCCGGTGCGGCACTGAGCCCTACGGGTCCCATCCGGGCTGAAGACCTCCGAGCATGCGGAATGGCAGGTCCTGGCTGGTGTGGGCTCTGCTGGACGCCTGTAGAGATGCAGAGACCTGGCTCTGCACCCATGCTGAGCCATGTAAATCAAGGCGAAGTCGCCCCCATAATTTTGTAGGTCGTTCGGGGGGGCAAACAAATGGCCAAACGGCCCATTTCTTCGGCTGTCTGCCAAACAGGCGAACAACAGAAGTTCGGCTCGAACTTATGCTCGGGCCGAACCGTTTGCCCATCCTTACTATGGAGCAACGGATGTCAGTGGTAACATGTCGGCTGACACCCGCCGCTTTCCAATCCGCTCCTCTACCTTAAAGTCCGATGGGTGGAAACCCTCTTTTTCCATCCATCTGGGGATCGGATGAAAATTGACATATGGTCTGTTTTCATCCAATTTCAAATAGAGGAGAGTGGGGCTTTGACAGATCCGTCTCTGCACAGTGAGCAGAGACGGATCTGTCATCCGCCGGCTCAGGGGGATCAATGGATTGATCCCTGCTGAGCAAAGTGGAGCCTGCGTGAAACCACCCTAATGATCCGTACACAAGGTGCAACTGTTGTACAACAACGGTCGTACAACAGCTTGTTGTACGATAATCCGACCGTTAGTACACAGGATTACAACAGCCGACATTCAAGAGCTGTACAACAGAGGTTGGCTGAGCAAACTAGAAAACTTTTGTTGGCCAACAAGCCATTGTACGACTGTTGACTCGTGTGTACAGAAGTTGGCAAACAAAAAGTTGAAAGTACAAACACGCATGCTCTGAATCCAGGAAGTGTTCAGTCGTGTAACGTGTTCGTAATTCACAAATCACATTCACCTGAACTTCCTCGTTATACGCTCGCAACACGTTACCAGGTTTGGCTTTGTTGTATAAATACTTGACTCATGTCAGTACACAAGACACAACCGCCAACAGCCAATTTTGGACAAAAGTTGAACGTGCAGTTGTACGGCCGCTGCACCATGTGTATGAGGCATACGTGTTTACACCCACTTTACCAGACTTGACAATACCTACAGAACCTACACTAATCTCTCCCTATGTATTTTATCAAATGCACTTCCCATTCTTATTCTAAGACATTGCCAGTGAGGGAGCTGGCTTATCCAAAAGCCCTGTTATTGGATCTTCTAAGCCAACTGACCTAAGTTCAAAGGCCAGGCAGTGCATTGTGATTACTATGGTAGGTTCCTGCATTATTTCACCAGGTCTGTGAACATACGGGACTTGCCACAAACCCATGGTAGCGCCGAACCTTATCCCTATTGTCAGGATACAGAGATTGTCATGCTACAATGACGTGCAGTCCCAGGAGACTGCAAGGATACAGAGATTGTCATACAATAAGAAACTGACAATATTAAGAGACGGTCATGCTAATTCAATCACTATTGAATGCAACTGGTTTCTGCTCACTATTTATATGTATTTACTATGTACAGCATATTTGTGTTGTGTGAATATCACTTCCTCTTGTTTGATAAAGGATGACTTTCTTTTTACTTTTGTTTTTTCTCTTTATTAACAGCACACTTTAGAAAGTTAAGACCCGCACACATGATGCAACGCAAAAAAAAGAAAATATTCCTGCCTGCTGCCTGGATAACTACTATTGCCGCCAAAAAGCACATCCCTGCCTGCTGCCTGGACCAATGATTTCCTCGGTGGACACTACTAAAACCACAGGTAATACTTCTTTTTTACCCTTTCCTCAATAGAACTTATTTTGGAGTGTAATTCTTGGCATGTACATGCTATTTGATGATGTGTGGTTCTCAGGAAATTCTATGTGTAATTTATGCTCCTAGAACGCCTGATAGTACTATTTGGATATTGGGCCTCGGTATGTGCCCAGGTTGTGTAAAAGTCTTACACATGTGGTATCGCCAAACTCGGGAGGAGTAGCAGAATGTATTTTGGGGTGTCATTTTTGCTATGTACATGCTATGTTTTGGAAATATCTTGTAAATGGATGACTTTGTGTAAAAAAAATGCGTTTTCATTTTTTTTTCCACATTTTCCAAAAACTTCTGGAAAAAAAATGACATGTTCAAAAGATTCATTATGCCTCATATATTATATGCTGGGGTGTTTGCTTTCCAAAATGGAGTCATTTTAAGGGCAATTCCATTGTCCTGGTGCTCCAGCACCTTCAAAAGTGTAATAGGTGGTTGAGAAATGAGATGTGCAATTCATGCTTGTAGAACATCTGAAGGTGCTAGTTCAATGCTGGGCCTCTGTATGTGGCCAGTCTGTGTAAAAGTCTCACACGTGTGGTATCACCATACTCAGGAGGAGTAGCAGAATGTATTTTGGGGTGTCAATTTTGCTATGTACCTGCTATGTGTTGGAAATATCTTGTAAATGGACGACTTTGTGTAAAAAAAATGCGTTTTCATTTTTTGTACACATTTTCCAAAAACTTCTGGAAAAAAAAGACATGTTCAAAAGACTCATTATGCCTCATATACTATACATTGGGGTGTTTGCATTCCAAAATGGGGTCATTTTATGGGCAATTCCATTGTCCTGGTGCTCCAGGACCTTCAAAAGTGTAATAGGTGGTTGAAAAATGAGATGTGCAATTTATGCTCGTAGAACGTCTGAAGGTGCTAGTTGAATGTTGGGCTTCTGTATGTGGCCAGGCTGTGTAAAAGTCTCACACATGTGGTATCGCCATACTTAGGAGGAGTAGCAGAATGTATTTTGGGGTGTCATTTTTGCTATGCACATGCTATGTGTTGCAAATATCGTATAAATGGACGACTTTGTGTAAAAAAAAATGCGTTTTCATTTTTTTTTACACATTTTCTGTAAAAAAATGAACCATTCAAAAGACTCATTATGCCTTATATATTATACCTTGGGGTGTTTGTTTTCCAAAATGGGGTCATTTTGTGGGCAATTCCATTGTCCTGGTGCTACGGGGCCTTCAAAAGTGTGATAGGTCGTCATGACATTAGATATGTAATTTATGTCCATAGAATACCTGATGGTGCTTCCTGCATGTTGGGCCTCTGTATGTGGCCAGGCTGTGAAAAAGTCTCAGGCATGTGATATCGCCATACTCAGGAGGAGTAGCAGAATGTGTTTTGGGGTATAGTTGCAAGTATACATATGCCATGTGAGAGAAATAACGTATTAATACGACAATTTTGTATAAAAAAAAATAAACATAAAAAAATTATCTTCATTTTGCAAAGAATTGTGGGAATAAATTACAACTTCAAAGAACTCACCATGCAACTTACTAAATACCTTGGAATGTGTACTTTCCAAAAAGCGGTCATTTGGGGGGTATTTGTACTTTCTTGACTTGTTAGTGTCTCCATAAATTAGATAGGCCTTCAGTACATCAGGTATGATCAGGTGTGATCAATTTTCAATGATTGGCACCATAGCTTGTAGACTCTGTAACTTTCACAAGGACCAAATAATATACACCGATTTGGGTTATTTTTACCAAAGATATGTAGCCGTATAAATTTTGGCCAAAATTTATGAAGAAAAATTACTAATTTGCTAAATTTTTGGACAGAAACAAAGAAAAAAGCATTTTTTCACAAAATTTTCAGTCATTTTTTATTTATAGCACAAAAAATAAAAAAAACCCACTAGTGATTAAATATCACCAAAAGAAAGCGCTATTTGTATGAAAAAAAGGACGCAAATTTCATATGGGTGCAGTGTTGCATGACTGAGTAATTGTCATTCAAAGTGTGATTGCGCTGAAAGCTGAAAAATGGCCTGGACAGGAAGGGGGCTTTCGTGCCCGATACTGATGTGTTTAATAAAATTATAAATAAAAATAATTAAAGTGTTTATTTATACATTTTTATAAATAAAGTAATTTTTTTAAATATAAAAATATGTTTTTTATTGCCTGTAAAATCCCAAAAGAGGATTTCTTGTAGATATTGTGCAAATACACCTACTGCAGGCTCTTTGCTCTCACAATGGGTCAGAATAAACAAGTTTATCACCATCTGAATCTGATCAGTGAGCTGAGAAAATAAAGAAGGGTAGACCCACCCTCCTCATGTGTTTATTTCTTTGAAATACAACTATGAGGCTCAATGCGCAAGAATACCTAGACCCAGGTAAGTACATATCTATTTTACAAGAGGAGTTCAAGGCAAAAAGTACATTTTATAGGGTAATCCTTCAGGAACCATTAAAATTTTTACATGTTCACTATAACATATCTTCACTTTCTGAGTTCAGGGCCACAAAACCATCATAGCTACAAAGGAGATAGGATTGCACTTTCATTCTCATTAGAATATACACCAAATTATGACTGAGCTCTGGTTCAGATCACTACAAGCATTGGGAAATGATTTACCCAAATGCCAACTGTGCAAATAATGTGAGGTTTCCTGCTCAGAATGATAGCACTAATAAAGTTGTGAACCACCAACCCTCGCTATGCTCTTGTGTCTTCTTCCCTCCTTTCTGTTCCTTTCTCTGTTTCTTACTTGCTCTTTTCTTTACAGGTCTTTAATATTTTATTGTGTGTGCCTGTACAGAACGAGCAGCTACTCTGCAGCCTACCAGCGCCCTCTCCATCCTCCTGGCGCCACTGAGCACATTGTGTGAACCACTGCCGAGTCTGTAACAAATTGCTGCTTGATGCTGACCCTACTGAAGCAGCTTGCATTAACTAAATTTATAAGCAATCTAGAAGCTCTCAACATTTCGATAAGCTTTCCGGTGTCACAATGAAAAATGCTGAAGCTGGCTTAGCTTTGTTTTTTTCAGTCATTTCAGGATTTTACATGTGTTTTTTTCATTCTCTTCTCTTTAATTTGCTATTTATCTTGCCAGAAAAGAAAAGGCTATTTAAGGTTCATAAATTGTCTCTACAACCTGCGGAAAAGCACATCACTGTCTTAAGTGCGGCAAGTGCCTTGACATCTTGTTGACATTCACAAAGGCAGTAATCACGCTTTATTTGTTTCCAGACGGCCTTCTTCGTCTTCTTGCTTCAAGCATAGAAAACAAAGCTAAAAGCGAGAAAGGCAATTGTTTTTCTACAATGCCCAGTAAGCACAACATATTAACCTCCGTATGCTAATTATGAGCACATTATTTTGTATGTCTGAAAAAAACACGCAAAAAAATATGTTCTGTGTTCATTGGTGACATTTTCCATATTCGTTTTAATAATGCATTTTCAGACAGCTGCTTAATGTGTTAACTTTTACTGTAAGTAATAGTAAACCTATTTTTTTCTTTAATGTGATACCTGCTCTGTGCAATGGTTTTGCACAGAGCAGCCCCAATCTTCCTTTTCTCGGGTCCCCTGCTGGCACTTCTGGCTCCTCCTCCCTACCATGCTATGAGGGCACTTGTGCAGACTCCATCACAAGCCAAGCTCTGTGTCCATTGACACAAAGAGCATGGCTTGGCCCCACCCCCTACTATTTGCCCACTGGCTTTGAATGACAGCGACAGGATCCAATGGCTACCACTGCTGCCCCTCTGCAGTGTTAATTTCGTCAACGAAAACGTTTTCATCATAATTTTCGTCAGTGACATTTTTACAGTGATGAAAACGAAACGAAAAGTACACCACATCTTCATCCTCTGATGAAAACTACTAAACAAAAATCTGTGCAGGATTACCCTTTTGCTGCCAGAGCTGTTTTTGCACCCATGCTTAAAAAATCAATTTAGGCCTGAAGATTACATAATCACCCCCCCCCCCTCCAAACATTATATATTTTCTCAAGGCCTCTTTCACACATATGGACCGTTCAGGTCCGCCTGTCAGTTTTAATCTCTATGGGGTGATGAATGTCAGTGGTCTGGCGTATCGGATCGGATGAAAATGGACAAGCAGATCCGTTTTCATCTGATCCCCATAGAGAAGAACATTACACTTCTGTCAAAAAGGCAATATTCTTGTAACAAAACTTGGTTTCCCTTAAAGACCTTATATAATGACTAAATCTGTGTCTGTAGTGCATGTTCAAACCTTAAAACCATAAATAATAACCTATTAGATTTTTCACTCCAGGAGTATATAAGGAGTTTGGAAATTGTAGAGAAAGGCTTAACCAGTTAACGACCGCCGCCGTCACCTGACAATGGGCACGAGAGCGTGTTATGTGGGACTCAATGTCCGCTGGCCACCCACGATCGCTCTCCCACAGTGACAGAAGGGGGATCTGTGTATGTAAACACACGGATCTCTGTTCTGACAGGGGAGAGGAGAGTGATCGTATGTTCCCAGTATATGGGAGCAGTGATCACTCTCCACTACCAGTCAGCCCAGCCCCCACACAGTTAGAACACACTGGCAGGGAACACATTTATCCCTTTGATCACCCCCTAGTGTTAACCCCTTCCCTGCCAGTGACATTTACACAGTAATCAGTGCATTTTCAAAGCACTGATTGCTGTATAAATGTCAATGGTCCCAAAAAAGTGTCAAAAGTGTCCGATATGTCCGCTGCACTATCGCAGTCCCGCTAAAAATCACAAATCGCCTCCATTACTAGTAGAAAAAATAAAATAAATAAAAACGCCATAAATCAATTCTCATAGTTTGTAGACGTGGCAACTTTTGCGCAAATCAATCAATATACGCTTATTGCCATTTTCTTTTACCAAAAATATGTAAAAGAATACATATCAGCCTAAACTGATGTATAAATTAGTTTTTTTTATATATTTTTCTTTGAATATGTATTATAGGAAAAATAAAAAATATTGTTTTTTTTTTTTTCAAAATTGTCGCTCTTTTTTTTATAGCGTGATTAGAAGTGCTATAGAGGTGATCGAATACCACCAAAAGAAAGCTCTATTTGTGGGGAAAAAAAGGACGTTAGTTCCGTTTGGGTGCAACATTGCACGACCGACAATTGTCAGTTAAAGCGATGCAGTGCCAAATCGCAAAAAGTGCTCTGGTCAGGAAGGGGGTAAATCCTTCTGGGGCCGAAGTGGTTAAATAATGCATTACAATGTAACTAAACCCATTCGATTTTAGTCGACTAAAATATACTGGAGACTTAGTTAACTAAATACGACTAAAACAAACACTTGCAGAAGACTAAAATGGGACTAAAGCTAAAATGCCATTTTAGTCCTAAGACTAAGACCAAAACTAAATTGAAATTTGCTGCCAAAATGAACACTGCCTTTCTGTCCAGTAAGGAGAGAGAGATGAGAGAGATGCTCTCGGGCAGAGTGTTGGATCGAGATTGGGCTCAGGTAAGCATGGGGGGGGGGGGGTGCTAGTGTGGAGGGCAGAGAATGCATTAAAGTGGAGTCCCACCCAAAAGTGGAACTTACACTTTCAGTGATTGTAACCCCCTGACATGCCACAGTTGGCATGTCATTTTTTTTTTTAAAGGGGGGCCTGTTTTCACAGGGTCCCAGCTCCCACTTCCTCTCTCTTGGGCCACGAAGCCAGAAGGAAGTTCACCTCTCCCCCTTCCCTTCTGGCGATCTTCTGGGACATGTCACAGGTCCCAGACGATACACAGGCCATTCACAGCATGCAGCGTGGCTCACGCATGCACAGTGCACGCCCGGCTTTGAAGCCAAACCCACACTTGCTATGCTGGCGCCGCACGGAGGAGGGGGAGAGGAATGAGGCAGTGGGTGGCTGCATCACTGGACCGTGGGACAGGTGAGTGTCTGATTATTAAAAGTCAGCGGCTACACTTTTTGTAGCTGCTGACTTTTAAAAGCGTGGAACTCTGCTTTAAGGTGAAAAAACTTCTGCCTTTAAGCTCAGTATCTGTTATAATTCTCTTTTTATTAATGACTGTCTATTATCTTGTCCCGGGAGTAATTCTGATTATCTGTTCTTATTCTGTATGCATAGACTCTGCACAGTACCACTTCTCTAGATCTGTATGCTAGGTATAATTCAAAGTATCTGTTCTTATCCTATATGTCTGAATCCTGCACATTAGCACTTCTCCACTTTTGTTCACCGTAATTCTCAATATACATTCTTATTCTCTCTGCATAAATGCTGCCCACTAGTACATCCATTTTTGTGTATGCCAGGTCCAACTCTCAAGACAAGTTCTTATTCTGTATGCATGAACTCTGCACAGTGCCACATTTTATCATGTAGGCTAGGTATGATTCCCTGTATCTGTTTTCATTGTGGATACATGGATTCTACACCATGCCAATTCTCTTGTGCTGTATGCTGGGGGTAATTCTCAATAACTTCCTTATTCTCTATGCATTGACTCTACACAGTGCCACTTTTATTTTGTAGGCTGAGTGAAATAAAAAATATCAGGCGACTTCAGGAACTTAATATGTACAGTCTGGAGGAGGGGAGACATGATTGAAACCTTTAAATACATCAAGGGGGTGAATAAGGTTCAGGAGGGCAGCCTTTTCAATATGAAACCAAAATCAAGAACACGGGGACATGACCTCAAACTAACTGGGGGGGAGTTCAAAACTAATCTTAGAAAGTATTATTTTACTGAAAGGGTGGTTGATGATTGGAATAAACTACCAACAGAGGTTGTGAGACAGTCAACAGTAAATGGCTTCAAACATGCTTGGGATAAACATAAATCTATAGTCAGACAATGAGGTTAATGGGAAAAAAAAACAAACAAAACAAAACCAAAAAAAAAAAAAAAAGGGCAGACGCAATGGACTACTCAGTCTACCATCACTTTTCTATGTTTCTACAATTCGTTCCCCATGATTTCCAATGACAACTATTCATATCTGTACAACTTCAAGTCGTGCCGACTTCAAAGTAGTCCCTACACTACTTTGGTCCCACTTTCATGTGAGTTGAGGTCCTTAGACCTCAAGTTTGCACAGGCATTCCCTGATATTGCATCGAAATTGTGCGACTTTTAAGTTGCGGCGGTGTGAAAGGGGCCTATTTGCTCTTATTCTGTATGGATTGTGCACTATGGCACTTCTCTTGCTCTGTATGCTGAGTGTGATTTTCAGTATCTGTATGCTGGGTGTAATGCTCATTATCTGTATGCATGGACACTGCACAGTACTATGTCTCATGCCACATCTCTGCTCTGTATGCTAGTTGCCAGATGTCAGTATCTGTTCTTATTAGGTAGGTATCCTATGTATGATTTATGTATTTCTTTAGTAAATTAACACATTAAAGGGGGTTTAAACCTGACATGAAATGCTGATCACATAACATGTTCATTCCAGCAGCAAGAATCTGAACATTCTTGCTGCAGGAATCCGGCGGCCACAAGAAACTGGCCATGTGACAGGGGGCTTAATGTCATTTCTGTCTGCTGCCTCATTCCTCTGCTATCTGCATGAGTCCCTTCTGACAGGAATTTCTGACACCAAGAACTAAAAAGGTGACGGGAGGGAGGTCCAGCACGCAGTCTGTGATTGACAGCCTCAGCTCTGTTCCCATGTGCTGTGTGGAGGGGGATGTGACACTTCCCTCCATTCAGCTCTCAGAGCTCTCCTCACTAAGTGTAACTTCAAGAGGAACTGCAGTCTGCTCACATAATTTGTAATAAAAACATTTTTGCCATTCTGAAGCTTCCCTCCAACCACTTTGCTTATTATTTTATATATACTGTGATTCTGTACTTGCCAAATATGCTGCAGAAATCTCCCTCCACTAAGTCTGACTGCATCCATTTTAACTGTGTGCAGCTAAAGCTTCTGCCTGTTCACATCCTGGATTTACACAGAGGCACACATCCAGCTCTACAGCTCTCATGGGCCCTCTTATGACTCACCCCCTCCCTTCCTGGCAAACTGTCATGAGAGTGAGAGAGAGCTGTGCATAATGTCATAAGCCTAGGCTAATGACCAGACAAGAAAGAGGAAGTGGGCTGTATAAGGTATTTACTGGCAGAAAAAAATGTTTTACTATCCAAAGTTAAAACAACAAGGGCAAAGGATTTAATAGATGGAAGTTTGAAAAAATGACTGAAGGTCCGCTTTCAGTTCAGTTCCCTATCCCTTGCTGTCTGGAAGTTCAAACAACCTGTATATATTCTGCACTGTGAACTACTGTAGAAAAGAGAAGGCTCCAGTTAAACAGGTACAACTTATGTAGCAAATTTTTTTTCCATATCTGTGTATCACCTGAGGCTAATTATTTCAGTGTGTATATGTGAGGTTTTACAAACACTTTAAGTCTATACACTATGAAATCTCTGTAGAGATTAGGTGTATTTATTTTTTCAAGTGAGCCTCACTATAGTTTAGGAATAGGACATTTTCTAAATGTGACTACAGCAGAGTTCAAACATGTTTATTTGAAATTGGCCCTTGCTTCCATCTGATGCAATTATAATATAGGTATGTGGACTCTCAGCGTAAGTTGTGTGCAATGTACAACTGCTTCTGGTAAACTACCGGCACCCCTATGCTAAAGAAATGACTGCACTGAGAACCATGTTATATGGACATTTTCTTTCTAACCTTGTCAGATAGATCAGATCACTCACCTCTCTCTACACCTAGCATGCAGCTTAGTCATATCATGCTCAGCGAGGGAGAAGATTGCATGAGCAGAGAGATAGCAAAATAGCGTTCTCCCTCCCCCAGTGCTATACTGCTACATCACTAATTTAAATACATCCCATCGTTCTTCTACCACCTGCACACGTTCCCACTGTACATACTGCATATTTCATTCAAGGGCTTTTCTCCTCTGCAGCATCCATTTTTGGTTAATGAAGCGGGATATGTAGTGAAGTAGTTTATATAGTATAAAGGATATAGAGTGTCATAAACTGTGGTTAACATGAGCTGGCACCAGAGAGGGTTGTGTGTCCATGCTACTTGGTCCTTGTTTGAAAGGGGTGTGGCTGGAATAATTGTGGCTCCGATTAAATGTTAAAGCTAGCGTTTTAACAAAACTGTGTCCAAGTTTAAAATACACTGTTCTGTTGTAAAAATGTTGTTTAACCACGTCAGCCCCAGAAGGATTTACCCCCTTCCTGACCAGAGCACTTTTTGCGATTCGGCACTGCGCCGCTTTAACCGACAATTGCGCGGACGGGCGACGTTGTACCCAAACACAATTGGCATCCTCTTTTTCCCACAAATAGAGCTTTCTTTTGGTGGTATTTGATCACCTCTGCGGTTTTAATTTTTTTCACTATAAACAAAAAAAGAGTGACAATTTTGGGAAAAAAAACTATTATTTTTTACTTTTTGCTATAATGCATATCCAAAAAAAATGTATTCATCAGTTTTGGTCGATATATATACTTCTACATATTTTTGATAAATAAAATCGCAAAAAAGTTCATTGATTGGTTTGCTCAGAAGTTGCCGTATTTACAAACCATGAGAATTAATTTATGGCGTGTTTTTTTTTTTTTTAAATTCTGTTTATTGTTATTTTCTTTCGTTGAGTACATTACAACATTAAAACAAGAACAAAACAATGCGGGCCGTGCTCTTACTATCCAGGGGCAGTGGCCAGCAGTTAAACACTTAACACTCTAATGTGAAGAGAAGAGGGGGAAGGGAGGGGGAAAAAAAGGGGGGGGGGGAGGGGAGCAGCACAACCCAAAATATCAGGTCCATGTAGACTGTCTCACTTACTCAAGGCATTTTCAGGATTTGAATGCGACACCCATTATGTCCATTACACTGTCATAAAACTGTCCGTAACCAGCAGATACAGGGTTCCGGTTTTACCTAATTTATGGCGTATACAAATCCAAACCCATGTGCTTCACACCGGAGACTCATTGATCTTGGTAGCCACAAGAAGTGACTAAGCTTCTAAGCATTATTAAATTTTAGTCTGTCGCCGTGATGGGGGAGAGGCCATCCAACCACCCCAAACCTTGTCAAATTTCCGAGCTGCTCCTCTATTCAGGTAAGTAGCTTTATAATACAGAAGGATTATATTTACTAAGACTTTCCAAGATTCAACCAAGGGGAGGTGGAGTTCTTCCAGGTCAAGACTATACGCTTCTTGGCATGGAAGAACAATACAATAAGTAAAGTTCTTATCGCCGTGCTGGGGGCCAAGTCATCCACTAGTCCTAATAAGCAATGTTTCACTGACGTCATTAACGGGATTGATGTTATATCCTTTATACATGCTAGGATATCCTCCCAGTATTTTACTATAGCAGGGCATTCCCAAAAGATGTGCATAGTCGGCTTCCTCCATCGAGCACCTCCAGCAGGG
>BLSH010248634.1:541348-551568 GCA_018402905.1 Glandirana rugosa | reverse complement strand
CGGCGCTTGTCAATAGTAGATTTGGACAAGTCAGGGAACATCTGATAGCTATGTCCTTGAAAGGATAAAGAACCCTTCTGCCGGGCAGCTTGTAGGAGTTGTTCTCTGGTCCGGTAATAGTGGAGTTTTGCTATTATGTCCCGAGGAGGGCCCTCTTTTTTGCGTGGGGTCAGGGCTCTGTGGACTCTATCAATCTCTAGGCGCTCAATGGGGATGCTATGTGCAAGCTCTTGGAAAAGAGCAGTGACAGTGGATTGGAGATCAGTTATGGTTTCTGGCAGCCCCCTGATGCGGACATTCGATCTCCTGGCCCTGTTTTCCTGATCTTCTAACTGTGCTTGTAGTGTGGCGTTGGCTTCCCTGAGAGCTTCTAGCTCATCATCATGATTTGATAGATGGGTTTCCAGCTCATCTGCTCTGTTTTCTAACTCAGAAGTGCGATGGCCGAGTTCCCTGATCTCCCTGGACAGCTTCTCTGTTATTTGGTCTGAGGTGTGTTGCAGGGCCTTCTTTAGCATCCGCTCAAACTGTTGTATGAGCGGTTCGTCCGGGGAACAGTCTTTCTGGGAAGGGAGGGGGTAAACCAGGGACTCGGCGTCAGACTCACCCTCATCTGGATGGGGTATAAGTTGCTTGCGGTGATGTTTCGGCGCCTTCGGTGTCCTCATGGCACTGGTACCGCTGTGTGGAGAGGCAGGCGTCGCCATTTTGGACGCGGCCCGGACCAGTATGTCACGGAAGGATTTGCTCCGCGGTCTGTGGCGGGAGCTCCCTGCCACCATATTCCGGTGTGCGGGTGATGGGGTCGTCTCAGCGCTAGCAGCGGTGGTTGTCAGCGGCTTCCAGACACCGTGTATTTGAGTTTGAGGCCCGAGGTCGTGCGGAGCTCTAGCAGGAGACGTCCATTGCCGCGAGCTTCGCGCATGCGCCTCCCCATCTGATTTGTTTTTGAACATGTCGCTGTTCAAAGAGGCAACTAGAATGATAAGCCACAATGAGGTGGGGATCAGTGATATGATCCATTATGTGTTCCTGTTGGAAAAAACTATGCATGGTGTAATTGTGTAGTGACTTTCTGCTGTTTCAGTGCCCACTTTATCCTGATTCCATCCCTGCGAGGCAGCAACAGTCAGAGAAGGAACATGAGAGGAGGAGGGTTTAGGTGCCAGCAGTGAGAAGGAGGAAAAGGTGGGTCAAGCTTTTAGGGGTATGCTTCACTCTTCCTAGGAGTGGTATGTGTATGGGTTCAGATGGTTAAGTAATTTCAATATTCCCATTGCACACTTTTATATAAAAAGCTTAGGAGTAGCGGGTGTTGAAGCAACACGCAACTGGAAATGGAAACATCACAGATCAAATGCATATATTTGCCAGCATAACGCGGATCATTGAATAATGTTTAAAAAAAATAACGATCATATCGCAGAGGACACGATGCACTATTTTGAAGCCATGATGGACCCCTTTGTCAGGCATGAGGTTACTGTCTAAACAAGGCTTTCAGATCAGTCTTCCTTATGCATCACTCAGCTCTGTCTGCTTGCAGCAGTCACAAGCTATGCCTAACCCATTTAATGAATAATTATATGGGGTCAAGGTCACATGGGGGCAATCATACAATGGATGATGTACTTGACTACTGAGATGTACCTCTGACCCAAGCTTGTCCAGCATCCAATTGAACTGCTGAGTTTCCCTGTGGCCAGTGTGCTTGCTGAAAGGGCATTTGATGTTGCAGTTTCCTATGTGACTGAAAAAGAATCTGCCTGTTCCCATACACTATAGACTGATTAAAAATTTAACCAGTTCTGAATCAGCAATGGGTACCAAACCGCTGATGCTAATAAAAAATGTTTTTATTTGATCCCAAAAAAACATGTCCCAAAAACATTATTATACTACACATTATTACCATCTCCTACCACTACTACAGGCCAGCCATCATTACCATCTCCTTCCACTGCTGATGGTGTGCCATCCCTAACAGTCTCTTGCCACTGCTGCAGACTGGCCAGCATTATCATCTTGTACTGCTTCTACAGCTTTAGTCCAGTTCTCCATTACTGTCAAGTTGTCACACTAAATTTTTATGCAGTTTCTCCTAAGCTGCTAATTGTTGGCACTTTTTTCTGCAGGGTCATTCCTCTGTTGCACCTTAATGTTTGTGGTGTATTATACTGTTCTTGCACTGTGAATATGCCATGCATAATGCATACGCAGCTGCTACCCATTGTAAAATTTATAGTATTTGCTACAGGGCAAATCAGCCTTTTTCAGTCTATGCCAGTTCTCCATGAATTATATAGAAGAATATTTGGGGCTATTGTCCCCGTGAAATAGTGTGGTCTAACAGTAATTTTCTTTTCATTAGAACCCGTCTGGTCTCTCCATTATGAATGAGCTGCTCTTGCTTGCTCAGAGGTTTGGTGAATGGCCTAATTAAATGGGTGTTTAGAAAACTGCCACAGGAAGTGAAATATTTAACAGTGGTATCACTTCCTGCTCAGGGCTCTTAGTTGTTAGGGAGATGGTGGGCTTCTATCAAACAATGAGTCATCCCCACTTGGCCCATTCATCTAAGGGTTTCTATAAGGCAGGCGGATGTAAACAAAGTGGCCAGGATTGTGTAAAAAAAAAGTAGCATTGGGACAAACACGCACCTGTCCTCTTATAATAGGCCACGTGTACCTTGTTCCCATGTTGATCAAGACAAGGGCCTTTTCCCCACACCCCTGGCCTCTTGCTTGAGTGGATGGGGGACTTATCAGAATCCTAATTTCTGGCCATTTGTTTACAAACAGAAGTAAGCAGCCCAATTTTGACATTTACAGGCAATTTAAACAGCATTTTGTACATGTCAGTTTTGCTGTGGTGGGATGTAAACCTTATACAGATACATCACTTTCCAGGTAAATTGAGAAAACCCCTCAAATCATATTTTTAATTAATGGGATTTAGCATTTTTTTTCTTTCCCTTAAATCATTATTAAAATCTCTAATCCGCATCAAACATATTTTCTTTTTTTTATTTTGTTATTATTTTTTGCATTGGTACGCATTCCCCAGGGCAGTGCCCAGCCCCCATTCCAATTGTTTAAATAAAGCCTAAGAGCCTATTAGCCTAAAAACTGGCCCTTATTATTTTTTAAGTTTCTTCTTCCACTTTTCTTCTTGAGTTTCCAAGGGGGTTAAATTCATTCCCCTCACTTCAATGATGTTCACAAACCCGCCCGAACTGAGCTGGCCAGTTCACAGCTACCCATGCCATTTGTGTGACAATCCCTTGCTTATTAGCCTAGAAAACGACCATTACTGTTTTTTAACATTTGGCTCCCACTAACTTCAGTGAGGTTTGATTTCGCACCCTAACTTCATAGTGTTTAGGGAACCCATCCTGAACCGAACCCAGGCATGCCCAGCTTATCAGTACTCTCCACAATAAACAGTGGGCTGCTAAAAATTCTTACATATTGTGCACGGAGTCTATTAAATATTTTGGTGACCTGTTTTGGGTCAAATATTGCATTCTATAGTGGATGTTTTGATAGCAAGCTGTCTGGTATCTCTCTTGCTCAAAATGATGCCAAAGAAAGCATTTTAATGAAGGTGTTGGGAGTCAGTGCAACATGCTGCCTTTATTTTCTGGGAAATAAATGATCTAAAAGTTGATTTTTTTATTAAAAGCTAATTGTTAGCCCTCCTGTTCAAACTGCATCCTACCAAGGGTGTCTGAATAGTGACTATAAAGCTATTGCATTACTTCTTCCTTTTCATTGTGAAATAGAGTATTCTGCAGAAGTTTTAGGCAGGTGTGAAAAAATTATGTAAATCAAAAATGCTTTCAGAAATAGAGGTGCTAATATTGTATTTGTATCAAATAACATAATGGAAAGTAAATGAACAGAAGAGAAATCCAAATGAAATCAATATTTGATGTGACTACCCTTTGCCTTCAAAACAGCATCAATCATTTTAGGTACGCACAGTGCTTGTGTACACAGTTTTTAAAGAAACTCGGTAGGTAGGTTACTCCAAACATCTTGAAGAACTAACTACGGATGTTCTGTGGATGTACTGTAGGCTGCCTCAGATTCTTCTGTCTTTTTATATAATCCCAGAGAGACTCAAATAATGTTGAGATCAGGGCTCTGTGGGGGGCCAGACCTTTACTTCCTGGATTACTTGTTCTTCTTTACACTGAAGATAATTCTTAAAGTGATATTAAAGGTACTTTTTTTTAAATAACAAACATTTTTTCAAACCTGTTCTATGCAACGGCTTTGCACAGAGCAGCCATGATCCTCATTTTCTCGAGTCCCCCATCGACACTCCTGGCTCCTCCTCTTCTGCAAGTGCCCCCATAGCAAGCCACTTACTATGGCGGCGCTTGTGATGTGCTCACTCCCGAGCCATGGTCTGTGCGCCCAAAAGACACACAGAAAGGGGCTCCCCACTCCCTTATCACTGGTTGTGATTGACAGCAATAGGAGCCAATGACCCGGGAGAACAGCTGTGGTACACACATATCAAACTCGGGTAAGTATTGAGGGGGCTACGGGGGGGAGCTGCATACTGAAAGTTTTTTTACCTTCATGCATATGCATGAAGGTAAAAAACCTTCGGCCTTTAGAATTACTTTAATGACATTGGCTGCATGTTTGGGGGCGTTGTCCTCCTGAAGTTTGGGGCAAATCGCACACCTCTCTTATGGTATGGCATGATGGATAGTTATCTGCATGTATTTTTCATATTTCAAATTTTGACTCATCAGTCCAGAGTAGAGTTGATCGAACCTCTGGAAGTTCGGGTTCTGCAGGTTCGGCCGAACTTCCGGACAAAGTCCAGGTTCGGGACCGGACTTGACCCGAACTTTGTCCCGGACCCCGAACCCCATTGAAATCAATGGGGACCCGAACTTTTAGGCACAAGAATGGCTATAACAAAGTCCTGGCAAGTCCTAGAGGTCTGCAAAAGGAAGGAAATGCAGGAAGAGTCGGACAAGTACCCTACAAAGAAATGGGGATAGGGAAATAACTTAAAATAATTTTTAAGCTAAAATCACATAAAAAAATAAAAAATGGAGGTGGATGTGGAGGTTGAGGAGGCGGTGAAAGTGGCGGTGGAGGAGGAGAAGGTAGCCAACACTGTTTTTTTTATTTTTGTGCAAGAAATGATGATTTAAAATCATCTCCAAGTTCTATAGGGAAAGTTTCTTCCAGCCGCATAGAGAGCCATATTATTGTTCTAAAATCATCTCCAAGTTCTATAAGGAAAGTTTCTTCCAGCCCCATATTATTGTTCTAAAATCATCTCTAAGTTCTATAGGGAAAGTTTCATCCAGCCGCATAGAGAGCCATATTATTGTTCTAAAATCATCTCCAAGTTCTATAGGGAAAGTTTCATCCAGCCGCATAGAGAGCCATATTATTGTTCTAAAATCATCTCCAAGTTCTATATGGAAAGTTTCTTCCAGCTGCATAGAGAGCCATATTATTGTTCTATAATCATCTCCAAGTTCTATAGGGAAAGTTTCATTCAGCCGCATACAGAGCCATATTATTGTTCTAAAATCATCTCCAAGTTCTATAAGGAAAGTTTCTTCCAGCCGCATAGAGAGCCATATTATTGTTCTAAAATCAACGATTTTAGAACAATAATATGGCTAATATGGCTCTCTATGCGACTGAATGAAACTTTTCCTATAGAACTTGGAGATGATTTTAGAACAAAAATATGGCTCTCTATGCGGCTGGAAGAAACTTTCCCTATAGAACGTGGAGATGATTTTAGAACATGTGTGATTTTCCTATGTGTGATTTTCCTCTCCTTGCTCTTTAAATGCTCAGCCCCCCCCCCCCCATCTCATCCACATGCAGAGAAAAGATTGCTCCCATAGCATAATACCGCTTTTAAGTTTTATTTTGTTTAAAGGTTGTATATGTACTAACAATTTGCCTGGGCGGCTCTAGATGACGCCTTGATGACGAAATGCATAGGGCGGAGCTTCCAGCGTCTTTACGTCACTTCGTGTTCATGTGGAACACAAATCGTCCCGGACTTCCTGGTTTTAAATACTGTTTTATATATTGGCAAATTGTGAGTGACTATTAAACAAAATAAAAGGATTTAAAAATGGTATTATTCTATGGAAGCAATCTTTTCTCTGCATGTAGATGAGACATAGGGCTGAGCTTTTAAAGGGCAAGGAGAGGAAAATCACACGCAGACATGGAGCTGGGATTTGCTACACAGTGGCATATACTGTGAAGGTGAAATACCCCATTATTCAATACCTATCACTGCTCACTAATCTTCATGAATTCATATGTTTATTTGGAGTTGATATTTTATGAATGTATTTAAGTTTTTATATTTATATATATAGACCTTTGATACATCTTAGGACTAATTTACAAACTATTCAAGATATGAATAGTTGCATACTTGAGAGCACCAGTGACTTTAATTGAATATTTATGGTATAAGAGCACCAGTCACTTTAATTTGAATTCTTATTGGTTACACTAGGTTTAAGGTCCATTTAATTTATTGTCATTGTTTACACAACGTTAGAGGTCCATATATTCTATTTCTGTGTTTTTACAAAGAACGGGGACTTAGAGCACTTAATTTTGTAAAAAGGACATACTCACCCACAACAACAGAACAGCGCCACACCTACTACTTGAATCCATTCCTCTGCAAATCTGGTACTGCTATTTAAAGGTATACCCAATGCAAACAAATGCTCCCCTCCTCCCAACAAAATCCATACCAGACCCTAATAAGAGCATGCAGTTGGCCAGAAAATGAATGGACCAGGTGATGTCACTGGTTACTAAAGACCTGGTGGGTGTGCTGTATAGTAATGTGTAGTACACTTTACTTGCTTCATTTATCTGGAGGACTTAGAACTCCATGACTGGAGGGGAGACCAGTATTAGCAAATTAATAGGTTGGGTAACGTCACTGATTGCTAAGTATGTGGTGTGTACCAATACCCCCCACCTCCTTAACAATTGTTGACAGGAAAGAAGTTCTCCCATATAGTAGCAGTAGAAATACTGCCATTATATATAGTGTTTGGCTTGGCCAAACTGAGAAAAAGTTTGGGTGTTCAGATGAATACAAGCTCATCCCTAGGAAAGAGTGTTGAGTGACTATGGAAAAGATATCTAGACACCAAAAACCTTGCACTGTCCTTCATTCTAGAGCCAGCCTATGCCCGGATAATTATTTGGTGTGAATAGTTATTTTTTATAGCATGTACAGTTTCCATAGAAACAGAAGGTTGTGCAATAATTGCCAGCTTTCTTCTTGGTTGGATTTAAAAATCTATTACAGATTATAGGAAATCAAAATAAAGAAATATATAAATAAAAATTGTTAATAGATAGCTGTCCTAAATTTATATGTTATGTTTGTTTCTCTTTTTTGAAAGCATTGATTTAAATGAAACAACACTATGATCAAACCAGAATGTTTTGCCTTTAACTGACCCAGCTAGACACAGTGGGGGTCATTTATTATATCGCGATTATGCCTTCGCGCAAATTTTAACGCACAGAATCGCAAATTCGTGCTAATTAGCACGAAAATGGAATTCACTAAAGCCCTGAGGGAGAAAATAGTCCCAGAATCAAATTCACTATAACGCCCAAACAGCAGTGAGTGACTAAAAAACTAGTCGTGGTAGAAGCAAGGGAATTGCACATGGAAATAATGTTTAGAGCATGATAGGATCACCTAAATTGTTTTTAAAAATGTAGTATCTTGTTTAATGATGATCTGCTTTTAAATTTTTTTAAAAAGTGATATATAACCTGAAATATCATTGAAAGTCTGAAAAGAACCAAATTCCCTCTTTTTTCCTTACTATTCATCAGCACAACTGAGCATGCTCAGACAAGAAAATTCCCTCATTTTAACTCCCATGCCTTTTTTAGAGGGCGGTATAGTAAATTCGCAAATTCGCACTTGCCTATGATGTCTTTTTTGAGAAGGAAAATTTGCGTTGGCTAATATACCTTCTTAAGAAGCCCAATGCAAGTTTTAGCCATTGATTCTAATGGTACAATTGTAACTTCCCTAAAGAAATCCTTTTCATGTTGAGATGAAATGTATCTTTCGCTCAAACAAATTGTCCCTGCAACAATGTTGCTATTTCATCAGCTAATATATTTTTAAAAATGCTACAATGTTCAATCTTCTCATGTTTTTCCCTGTCTTTTGCTTGTTGCTGTCCATCTCATAAAAATCTTTTCCTAAACTCACACAGGTATCTTCACAAAGCACAAACAATAAATAATAATAATAATAATAATAAATAATAATACTACATATAATAAATAATAATAATAATAATAATAAATAATAATAAAAAAAGCTGTTGCAATAATATCACTGTTTTACACTTCAAGCATCACCAAATAGCACAGAATAAACTCCAGACTGATGTAATTCCACCACCTATATGCGCAAATAAATGCAGTATATGTGTATTTATGTGTATTTATGTGTATTTATGTGTATGAGGCTTGCACACTTGGCAGACTGGTGGCTAACAGCTTAACGCTTCTACCTAGGACCATAGAGGTTCTGGATTTGTATCCTGAGAATATCACTTCATGTAGAGAGGTTTTCTGTTCTCATAACGCATGTTCTTACCAAAATTATGTCTACATGTAGTATTTATGTGTAGGAGGGTTCCACCACTATTGCAAATTGTGTCACATGTTTTCTATGGGAAAAGACTATAATCAGCCTTAACATTTCCCATCCAGCAATAATTGCAGCTTCTTACCAAGGCAAATGCCCCAAAATGAGAGATGTTCTATAGCAGAATGCTCACAGTACTGAGCCATAACAAACCTTCAAAACAGATGGCATATGCCAGAAACAGGTTGTTCAATGGTTATCCAGCCTTCCACAGCACATCTGCATTGGTTCATTTATTGCAACCCTAAGACTTATAGCTCGTACACACGGGACGACGATCGCGCGTACGACCGTGTTGAATCGTACGTTGACGGTCGTATGTAGCCTACTGACATGCACACGACGGTCGTGTGTGCAACGTACGACCGGTCGACCGTGATGACGCGAACGAGCGTATAAAGAGGAAGTGCTGGTATCGTTGCGCCACCCTTTGGGCTCCTTCATCTAATCTCGTGTTAGTTGGTTAGCTTGGCAACCCAGAACGCCAGAGAAGTGCGGCGTAAATATATGGAGTACTTTGTGGGGAGAGGGGCTGTGTCATGGCAAAATATGATTTCTGATCCGTAATCTTATCCATATAAATGGATCCTTCATTTTAACTACTCTTGTCTGAGTGTTTTTTTCAGGTGGAAAAGAGATGTTCTATGTGTGCTTTATTTTTGCTCTTGCTCCAAGAGAGAAATCTAACCTTCATTTCCCCATGAGATACAAATCTCACCTTATGAAATGTATTTTGGTGTGCAGGGGTTGTGCTACATATACACAAACACAAAATGTTGTTGGCGTTCATGCATTCTATGCATGTAGACCAAAAACATGATGCATTAACAACTTTGTGAAATGTTAATAGATGAACTACATCTGTGTTGACCACATAGAAGAGCACATTAGCATTTTAAAGGCCTAAACTTTAGTGAACTCACAAGCATACATAAAGTAAAGAAGAAATCACACACTGTTAGTATCAAATATAAACTTGTATTGATTGCACATTATGATGTGCTTAGCATTAATGTAAAAAGCACATGTAAAATTGTTAAAAACGCATATAAAACATATGCTAACATGTTAAGTGTCAAAACGAAAGCATGTACTCCATCACATCAGGGGTTGGCAAGTGTAACCTTTCTGTGTGGGCAAACCCCCCCTTCCTCCAAACTGGAGTTTCTGGGAGAATGGGGTGTTGCATCTGAGAAATGTGTGAGTGCACCACATCAGTGTTTCCAAGCTGACACGTGGCCACCCTCAAAATGTGCCAGGTTGGAACCCCTGATGGGATCAGCTCACACATTTCTCAGATGCAACACCCCATTCTCACAGAAACTCCAGTTTGGAGAAAGGGGGGGGTTTGCCCACACAGAAAGATGACATTTGCCAAATCCTGATGCAATGGAGTACATGCTTTTTGGAAACAACCGGTGTAATTTCCCCGAAGGTTTTTCGTACATGAGGTAACGTAGTCCTAAACCGTTTACAGTAGAAAGACACACCCGTTTGGGGGG
>BLSH010248634.1:520509-531684 GCA_018402905.1 Glandirana rugosa | reverse complement strand
CCAATTAGCCAATGCCCATCATCAGTTTGATTGCTTCCATACTATGAAGTTTTGCAATGCATGCAATGGTATATACACATTCAGTAATATTATGATGTGCAATTGGAATAATCTCACACTAGTTAACATGGCAGCAGTTAGTTTGTAGAGAATGAAGAGAATACAAGATTAGTAAATGTATTTTTTCTGTCCGGTTGTAGTCAAGTCTTTAGCGTAGTGGTTTATTCCGATGCATTCTAAAGCTTACAGCTCCAGGTTCATATCCTACAGATGTCATCAGCACACCTTGCATTGTATGCAGCATTATATTTTCCATTTTGCTGCGGTAGTTCCCATACACTTTTTTCAAGCAAATCATGTTCATACAAGTATTCAATGGATTCTGCAGGTTCAAGCCCAGTTGACATCAGCTATTCCCATATAAGAAGGCATATTTGCGGCATTTACGCGATTCTGCGTTCGCGCAATCGCCTATGTGATATGCTAATTGGCTTTCATGGGCGTTATTTTGAGCGGTATGCGATCGCATATTCGCGATATAGTGAATTAGGCCCTATAACTTTCACAAAGACCAAATAATATACACTAATTTGGGTTATTTTTACCAAAGATATGTAACATGATAAATTTTGGCCAAAATTTATGAAGATAAATTACTAATTTGCCAAATTTTATAACAAAAACAAAGAAAAATGCTTTTTTTTCATAATTTTTGGTCCTTTTTAATTATAGTGCAAAAAATAAAAAACCCAGCGGTGATTAAATACCACCAAAAGAAAGCTCTATTTGTGTGAAAACAAGGACTCAATTTCATATGGGTACAGTGTTGCATGACTGAGTAATTGTCATTCAAAGTGTGAGCGCACTGAAAGCTGAAAATTGGTCTGGGCAGGAGGGGGGTTTAAGTGCCCAGTAAGCAAGTGATTAAACTACTTAGGCTTCTCTGCATAAATGTATGGGAAAGGTGAACTTGGCTTTAAAATATAATGTTTCAAGCAGCAGAATGTCTTCTGTTTATTTTTGGATGCCAAGCCTATAAAAAACACAATAGAAGATTACAGTGATGTCTATTTATTTTTGAAGGCAGAATAATTTAAAATAACAGCCAAAGATCCTAGGGACCCATACTTGCTGTATCTACCATTTGGGAGATACAAAACAAAATCTCAGCAGTTAGTGTAGATGTAGACAACAGCCAACATGAGAGCTTGGGTGACTATAAACCAGAGCCACAAAACGAAGAAGAGATCATAGTGAAGACTTCATCGGTTTGTTGCTTGTCCTTCATTGTCCAATAACAGCCTGGGGATGGGCTTGTGACAAAGTTGTATTTTTTTTATTGCAGTAAAGAAAATAGGGTTGCCACCTTTTCTTCAAGCCAAATCCGAACACTTTAGCGGCACATGGCAATTTATTTATTTTTTGAGGGCGAACGCGGTGGACTCTGGTGTAAAGGGAAACTCTGATGTAAGGGTATTTCTGCTCACCAAACCTCCCACTTTAGAATTCCCAGCATTCCCTCTTAAATCAGGGTTCCTAAAGCACCCCTTACATCAGAGTCTCCTTTACCTTAGTGTACTCACTCGCTCAGAGGCAGGAGAGGGAAGGGAGGGAGAGGGGAGGCTTTAGTTACAGACATTGGATGGTGAGCTCACTCACCCGAGGATGGAGGCTCAGTCATTGACACCTTTCATCCACAATGTATCTGCCGTCTGCTGAGATTCAAATTTCTAGCTCACCCATCCCTTTCCTGAGGTACAGAACACCAGAGATTGGAGTGTGGGTGGGTAGACAGAGGGGTAAGGGTTGGAGGAGGAGGAGCGGATTGAGCCCTCTCTCCGCTCCTGTCCCTGTATAGGGGTGGGGCCCGTGCGCACACCTATGTACTTCGCGGTTGTGGTACTCAGTTACTTGGGTAACTGCAGACCATTCTTAATAATGTGTCCGGGTTTCAGGAGGTCTGAAACCCGGACACACTATCCAAAACCCGGACTGTCCGGGTCAATCCTGGACAGGTGGCAACCCTAAAAGAAAAGCAAGGCCACTCACTGGGCTGTGCTACCTGGCAGAGTTGCCTGGATCACAAGACTGGCTCAGAAGAATTACAAATCATGGGAAACATAAAATAGCTCACACATGTGCATTTTTTTGTATGCTTAGCTATTTGCCTGTGGTTCAGTTTAAGTTGAGCAGGCCAGGGGATGCATCATGACATAATCTAGGAAAAGTTTTGGGACGCATTGTCCTACAATTAGTTGTTCCCAGAGCACTGAATTATAGGTCTGGATGCCCAAGTGTATTGAGCATTGTCTTGATGGAAAATCTTAACATTTCCAGGAAAGGTGTGCTGAGAGTACATATGTCCAGGCTATAGTACCAGCAGTGAACATTAAGCTTTTATGTAACCAGATTCATTTTTTATTTTATGCACAGTCCTTGACCCATTTGGAAAAAGAAATATAAAATGACATATTATTTGTTTTTGTTACTGTGGTTTGATCTGTTAAAACAGTTTAAGATTGTGATTCTTATTGCTCCCCTTCTTTATCTTCTGCTCAATTTCCTTTGTTGCTGCTGTGGCTTGTGTTGGCTTAATGTTACACTTGCTGTAAGTAAAAGGCAGCAGCAAATCGGTTTATTGTTCTGTGATCAGCATAAGAATAACAGCAGGGAAGAGAACTTGGAGCCTCACTCGGCTTGTGTCTTATTAAAAGAGACAAAGCCTGTGTTGCTGGCAGATCAGCTCAGAGGAGGCTTTGGTGTGCTACTGATGAAGATGTTCCAGAGGTGACACAGAGAACTGCCTTTCCAGTTTGCCTGGTGAACCTTGTGTTATCGATGCGCTTTGCTGCAGTTTCAGAAAATGAGGTGAGTAGACTGCAGAGTTGAAATGTGAAGAGTTTAACAATATCTCAAATCAGATATAATAACACCCTTTCACTATGCATGTCAACGAAAGTCAATGAAATTACTTTTTGAGCAGCTCAGTATACTGGGAACACCAACACCAAAGCTGTATAAGTATGCAAACTACTGTATGTATCCCTGATGGGGGTATTTTGCAGCCCATGCCAGGGAGGTTGTGTAGTACTCGTGGGGCAACTGAAACTCCACAGAACAATATCCTTGGAAAGCACCAATCTAGACTGCATTATCTGTAAAGGATACTCATTCAGCGTTGAGTACTCTGGTCCTTGATCACAGAGGAAAGAATGAAGAGTATGAACCCAGTAATATCTGTAAATGTTTTATTTAGACATTAATCTCTGTAAACTTGTATAATTACTGTATTTTTGAGAAATTTCACCAATGAAAGCAAAAACCCAACAGAGGATCTAAGTCTGAGTTCCACTGTAAAGTGTAACTAACCCAAAACCTTTTTTTTTAAATAGAGTATGGAAGGATTAGAACTGCTGTCAAGTTTAACTGTCATCGGAGGCTTCTTTGGAGAGATTCCTTCACTTCTTTACTGATAAAAAGGTTGCCAATATATAGAGTAGGCACACCACATCCAAAGAATGCTTTTGCAATAAGGCTGTAATCAATATATACAGAAGCACTACAGTACAATTGTCAAAGTAAGTCATATCATATCAAGCATAATACAGAAAGAGTATATACTAAACGGCTATTTCCAATCTATGAATAAATACCTCTTCGTCACCCAGCATATCTTCAGGAGGCAGGTTTTTCCTCTTCCTCTCTTTTCATCAGGCTCTGGCTCTGCTTTCTTGCTCATTACTCTATTCTGGGTACCAACTTCTTGTATGTATTTATCAGCATTAGTTGCTTTATGAGTAAGTGATGTTTACCCACATGTAGCACCCCCTAGCGTTGCTAGAGTGTTGGAGCTAGTTTTTTTTTGTTTGAGTGTAGGTAAATTTGTGCTGGCTATAATGGCAGCCAAACCTGTGTGTTTTTTCCTGGCTTAGGAAGAGATCCACGGAGAGCTGGATGACTCACAGGCAGCATCACTGAGACCTCCCCCCTACTTCTAGAACTTACTGTAAATTTCTAGAAGAATGGGAGGGGAGGAAAGGTGGAACTGCCTGCAGTATTCATGAGGACCTTGACTAATCCACATAAGATGGGTTGGCAAGGGGAAGGCCCCCTCAAATATTCAGGGTCAGCCCAGCTGGGGGCAGCGGAGTTTGGGTGGAAGCTGAAGATGGAGTGTTAGGCTATAAGAGGCCTTTGAGAGTAACCCCCTAGCCATAGTCTGGGGGGGAGTGAACTCAGGCTTGGGCTCGGGTGCAGAAGGGCCCCCTCTTTAAGACACATAGTGGGGATCCTGACTAGGAGGCATAGGAGCAAGGAGAGGGCAGCAGGAGGACACTGCCAGACAAATCCCCAGGGAGGTGGACTGTCACGCACCTGATGGTGGAATCTGTTTTATGCAGGAAGCAACCACTCTTATGGCCCTAGTTCAGGAACCCCTGGTAGGACAGACAGGGAGTTCGGGAGCACAGGGGGGTACGAGGGTTGGACTGGTTCTCTGGTGGTGGTGTGAGAGGTCCGCTAGAGGCTCGTGCAGATAGTAGAACAGTACAGGCTGGGGTCAGCAACTGGCTGGCAAAGCGGTGCAGAAGGTGCAGGCAGAAGAGTCGTTGGGTACAGGCAGGGTCGTCAACAGGTGGGCAGCAGGGTACACAAGAATCAGGCAGAAGAGTTGTCGTGGGCAAGCTGGGGGGTCGGTGCAGGCAGAGATCAATCAAAGTCAAAGACAAGTCAGGTCACAGGAACAGATAATCAGGATACAGGCCACTCTGGAACACACAAAGGCTGTAAAACGGACAGCACTGGCTGCAGAGTGCTGTCTGCTTAAATGGGGCTGTTTGGCACCATTCCCGGCGCCCACGCACGCGCACTGGCACGCGCACACGGACCCGGTTTCAAGGCACAGTCATTTCCTAAAATTGCCCCCCCCCCCAAAGGGCAGCATCCAGATGCCTCGCCGGGTACCAACTTCCAGGCGGTTTCTCTTGAAGGCTTGAACTAGTTCCGTTACATGGATGTTTGCCTCCGGTTCCCAAGAATTTTCCTCAGGACCGTACCCCTTCCATTTCACCAGATCCTCAACCTCGAACTCCTCCTCTCCATTTATTAGAACCGGTTCTGGTGGACCCATCTTTCGTTGTGGAAAGGGGTCTGGAGGGACAGGCTTTAGCAGGGACACATGAAAGACTGGGTGGATGCTCAGAGATGGAGGGAGAACCAGTTCGTATGCCACCCTATTAATCCTTCTCTTCAAGGGACCAATAAATCTAGGCCCCAATTTCTTCGAGGGACATGCCAGCCTCAGGTTTCTGGTGGCCAACGAGACAGGATTACCCGGTTGCAGTTCTAATTCCCCCGCCTTCTCTTGTCGAAGGCTTCTTTGCTAAGTTCCAGGGTTCTGGTGAGTGTGTCCTGCAGAAGCTGGTTGTTCTTCTCAAAGAACTATGGTTTCCTGCACTGCTGGTACCGTACTTTCAGGGGTCAAGTCAGGCAGGAATGTGGGATGAAAGCCGTAGTTCGCCCAGAATGGAGACTGTTTGGTGGCCGAGTGGATGGCATTGTTAAAGGCGGACTCGGCCAGCGGCAGTAACGAGGCCCAATCATCCTGAGAGAACGAGGAGAAACAACGAAGGTACTGCTCCAGAGTTTGGTTCGTTCTCTCGGTTTGGCCAGTGGTCTGGGGATGATAGGCCGAGGAAAAGGTCAGTTCAATATCCAAAGATGAGCATAGGGCCTTCCAGAATCTGGAGGTAAACTGGACCCCGCAGTCTGACACGATGTTAAGTGGAACTCCATGGAGACGAACAATCTCTCTGACAAAGATTTCCGCTGTTTCTGCGGCAGTGGGTGTGCCCTTCATGGGCAGGAAGTGGGCCATCTTGGTCATGCAGTCTACGACCACGAAGATAGTGGTGTATCCCTTAGATGGAGGCAATTCCACAATAAAATCCATAGCTATCCAAGATCAAGGGTGTTCAGGTACAGGGAGCGGATTTAAGAGGCCCCAAGCTTTGGCTTTATCGGTTTTGTTCTGGGCACAGATGGAACACGTGTTGATATACTTCTTACAATCTTCCTCGGCTAGCGACCACCAAAAGGAACGCGAGAGCAGCTCAGATGTCTTACGAACACCGAAGTGCCCAGCCAGTTTGTGGTCATGGAAAAGTCTTAGAACTGTTGGATGTTGTTCCACTGGAATGAAGATTCTACTGCCGTACCACCATAGACCAACCCTAACCAGCAGCCTAGAATCCGAGGGGCCTGTAGAGCCAGCAAGAGATCGTCTGATCTGGGAAAGCAGGTCTTCCTGAGAGAGCAAAAAGTTCAGAGGAGGAAGGATTGTATCCAGAAGGGTAAGTTGCCGGGCTCACTGAACATCCGGGAGAGAGCGTCCAGTTTTATGTTCTTCGACCCTGGCCTGTAGGTTAGATGAAACAGAAACCTGGAGAAAAAGAGTGCCCAACAAGCCTGATGGGGTTTTAGTCTCTTGGCAGTTCTTAAGTATTCCAAGTTCTTGTGGTCCGTGTATATCAGAATGGGGGGTGTGGCCCCCTTAACTAAGTACCGCCATTCTTTGAGAGCAGATATAATGGCCAGGAGTTCTCTATCCCCCACGTCATAATTTTTCTCAGGTGATGATAATTTGCGGGAGAAAAATGCAACGAGATGGAGCAAAACCTTGGAACCATGTCTCTGGGAGAGAACTGCCCCTACCGTGGTTTCTGAAGCGTTCACCTCCAAGACATATGGCAAGGCTGGGTCAGGGTGTTTCAGGATGGGCGCTGTTGTGAACAGTCTTTTCAGAGTCTGAAAGGCCGTTTGGGCCTCGGCGGACCAATGGATTCGGATGTTCTGCTTTGTCAACTGCGTAATTGGGGTAATGATATCAGAGAACACCTTGATGAACTTTCTATAGAAATTAGCAAAGCCCACGAAGCATTGGACCCCTTTCCTGTCTGTGGGTGCCGGCCAGTCTAAGATGGTAGAGACTTTCTCTGAATCCATATTGATACCAGTCACGGAGATGACTAGGCCGAGGAACTGGATACTGGATTGCTCAAAAGCACATTTTTCTGCCTTGGCATATAACCCATGCTGCCGGAGGCGGTTCAAAACCTTGGTGACATGCCTGCGGTGTTCCTCAAGGGAGGAGGAGAAAATCAGGATATCATCCAGGTAGATGATCACAAATAGGTCTAAATAGTCCCGGAACGGGGGCGTGGCCTGGCTTAAGATGTGAGCAGACATGCTTCCTCGTGCTCCCGCCGAACACCAGTGAAACAACAGAATTAGAGGCATCTCCACCACATTTTTTTGCAAAATAAGGTGAAGGGGACAGAGACCGGACACCACACTGCGGGACCGAACAGTCACCAGAGCGATGGCAAAGCGGCTCAAGGAGCTTGGAGCGGAGCCGGACCCGGGTCTTCAAGATGGCGCCGGCTCATTCTCGCCCCGTTCACAAGGCAGGGACAGGGGCGGCAGCGCTGCAGAGAGGTTGGAGAGATTCGCCTGGAGTGAGACCCCGCCGGTCACTAAGGGCGCACCGCCCGTGGTTGCGGGTACATCAAAACAGACGCCGAGAAGTCAGACCACAACGCCAGAGGAGGTAATGGAGGGGAGAGGCGGGGAGGCGCCAAGGCCTAGTGAGGAGCGGGGTGCCTGGTCGGCAACATTACAGGCGGACCTCACGGAGGAGCCTACGCTACGGGATGTGTTCATAGCGGTGCAGCACTGCAATCTCACCCTGAACTCCCTCACTTCCCAATTTGACCACCTCAGGGAAGATGTAACAATTATGCGGCATGACATGCAGAAAGTGCGGGAGCGCACTTCTGCCCTGGAGGGTAGGGTGAGCACGATTGAGGATGACCTAGGCCCCGCACAAAGAGACCTTAAAGTAATTGGCATGCAATCAAACCACCACGCTAATCGTATTGACGATTTAGAAAATAGGCTGAGGAGGAATAATGTGCGCATACTGGGCCTCCCAGAACGCATGGAGGGGAAGAATCCTACCGAATTCATTGAGCAATGGTTGCTGGAGGTGTTTGACAAACAAAACTTCACTCCCTTCTTTGCGATGGAGCAGGCGCATAGGATCTCGGCGAGACCAATGCCTCCAGGCAATATGCCGCGTCCGTTTATTTTGAAACTGCTCCATTACAGAGACAGGGACAAAATACTTTCTCTGGCCCGCACCAAGGGCAATATTGATGTGAATGGCTCAAAGGTGTCCTTTTATCCAGACTACTCCGTGGAGGTCCAAAAGCAAAGAGCACAGTACGTGGATGTTAAGCGGCGCCTTAGAGCAATGCAGATCCAATATGCGATGCTCTACCCGGCCAAACTCAGGATCGTGGCTAGGGGGGAGACGCTGTTCTTTGAAAGTCCCAAAGCAGCAGCAGCATGGCTGGATAGAAATGAGCAACACCTCCCCCCATCAAACAGCAACAATTCTAAGTGAAGTACACCAAAGTTGGAGAATGTTCATACAGCACTAAGAAACTTTTTTTTTTGGAGTTGCCCTAGTTTCAGTTATCAGCTAATGGCGGAGTTCGAATACAAGTTTGGGTTCTTTTTTTTTGTTTTCAGCAACCTATTTGGATGGAAACCTGCGCAGACATACCTGTGTGGGATACCTGCTCGGGAGAGAGCCTGGATAGCTTTTGCTGCCCCCTGGTCTTTCTTGCGGGAATATGTTTATCATCCCTGAACAAGGGTAGTGTGTATGGTTGGACTGGTGCCAGATCTTGGAATGCCATGTCACTGGATGTTTCTTTTCTTTTTTTTGCCTTTTTTTTTTCTTGTTATTTTTCTTCCCCCTTTTTTATCATCTTACTCAGCTACATTTGCATGGAAGCACATAAGACATTGACTGGTATGAATCCTGGTGTGCCTGGCGGACCTACGAGGCCCTCAGGGAGGGCGAGATCCGGATCTAAAAGTGGGCTGGAAACTGGTGCTTGGTGTCTGCCTATGTGGTGGGGCTGTAATCCAGCTCATCAGAAACTGCTTCATTATCTGTTGGCATATTCTGTTACATTTTACCTAGCCAGTTATATCTATGGCATAGAATATGGCTAAGGATGTGGTAATAATGTCTTGGAATGTTAGGGGTGTTAAGGACCCGACTAAAAAGCGGGCCATATTTGATACTCTGACTCAACGTGCTCTGTCGGTGGTCTGCTTGCAGGAAACGCACCTAACCCATGACGAGACATCTTTGCTACAGCACAGAATGTTCCCCATACAATTCCATTCTGTTTACTCAGCATATGCTAGAGGAACCAGTATCCTCATATCGGCCACTGCCCAGTTTTCCTGCGAGCGGGCTCTGATAGATACATATGGCAGATATATTCTGTTGATCTGTACACTATTTAAAACTAAATGTATTCTGGGGTCGGTGTATATTCCTCCGCCATATAATGGAGAGGTGATTAAGGTAATAGGGGAAATTTTGGCTGAATATGCAGGGCTTCCCATCCTAGTCCTAGGGGACTTTAACAGCGTTTGCAACCCAGAGATGGACAGATACCCAGCGGGCCCCTCGCGGGAAACACCGTTCTCGCGTCTGTGCCGAGAGGTAGGGTTGCATGATATTTGGCGACTCAAACACCCGGCAGCACATGCCTACTCGTGCTGTTCTAGCACTTATCAGTCGCTGTCATGAATTGACTTGATCCTGGGCACAGACGCGACACTTACTTGGGTTAAGGAAGTACAATACTTGCCAAGGGGACTGTCTGACCACTCCCCTCTTATGGCCAAGTTAGAGGGAGGTGGATCCTGGCGTGGGCCTGGCTGGCGTATACCCGCTTTCTGGTTGAAGGTATTGCCTCGGAGAGAGGGGATAGGTAAGACACTCACGGAATTTTTTCAAACTAACGAGGGCTCTGAATCGGCACAGACTGTCTGGGATGCCATGAAGGCATTCCTGAGGGGGCTGCTGCTGCAGGCCATCAGTATCTCTAAAAAGTCCAGCTTAGAATGGGGAAAATACTTGGCAGAGGAGGTACAGAGGAGGGAATCCGAATACATAGAGAATCCCACGCCCTCCAAAAAAACAGAGTGGAAGGATGCGCAACAACTATACAGGCATGCATCTTTGGAAAAAGCAGATCGATCCAGATTCTACTCTAGATGCCGCCAATTTGAGGAAGGGGATAGGAGAGGCCATATACTGGCACTGATAGCTAACACCCAGGGGTCCTCGAAGTTCATCTCCTCCATCCGTACCCCAGAGGGGGTATGCTCTTCCAACCAAGAGGACATACTCCGGTCCTTTAATACTTTCTATAGTGACCTATATAGGAGCAAAGTTGACTACCCACTATCGAGGCTTAAAGAGTTCCTTGACCCACTGAATTTACCGTACCTGTCTGTAGAGGACAAGAGGGCATTAAACGCCCCATTGACAATAGAGGAACTCGAGCGGGCGGTAGCGGACTCCCCAAATGGTAAGGCACCAGGGCTAGATGGGCTTCCACCTGAAATTTATAAGCAATTTGGTGGGGTGCTGCTGCCGCAACTGCTCAAGGTACTTAATGGGGCGTTTGAAACCTTTCAACTGCCGGACACCATGAACAGTGCCTGTATCATAGTGCTCCCTAAGCCGGGAAAGGATTTACTAGAGCCGGAATCGTATCGTCCCATTTCACTTTTGAACTCGGACGTTAAGATCCTGGCTCGGGTTCTGGCTATTAGACTGGGTGGGGTGATGCGGAAGCTGGTGCACCCGGACCAGTCGGGTTTCATTCCCACGAGGTCCACTGCCATCAACCTCCGCAGGTTGTTCCTCAACATGCAACTGCCGGCAGACAACTCCGGACAACGTGCTATCCTGTCCCTCGACGCTGCGAAAGCATTCGACAGTGTCGAGTGGACATACTTGTGGGAGGTATTGGGGGCCTTTGGGCTCGGCGAGGGGTTTATACGATGGATAAAGTTGCTATACTCAGGCCCAAGGGCATGTATGCAGGTAAACGGGATGGTTTCTGAATTCTTCCCACTGTTTAGGGGCACTCGGCAGGGGTGTCCCCTGTCGCCTCTGCTTTTCGCCCCGGCGATAGAACCCCTTGCCGAGGCTATCAGGCAGTCTGAAGACATTATAGGATTCAAGGTGGGAGATAAATGGGAAAAAGTGTCATTGTATGCGGATGATGCATTGCTGTT
>BLSH010248634.1:480231-493330 GCA_018402905.1 Glandirana rugosa | reverse complement strand
CATCTAGTAAAGTTCAACCAAAAAAAAACATTTATATATATATATATATATATATATATATATATAAAACCAAATAATCCCATATACAATCCTTCACCCACAGTTGATCCAGAGGAAGGCAAAAAACCCCAGCAAAGCGTGATCCAATTTGCTATAACGGGGAAAAAAATTATTTCCTGATTCCCCAAGAGGCAATCGGATTCACCCTGGATCAACTTTACCTAAAGATGTTAGTACCCAGTTATATTATTTACATTAAGGAAAGAATCCAGGCCTTTTTTAAAGCAATCAACCGTGCTGGCCAAAATCACCTCTGGAGGGAGTCTATTCCACATTTCCACAGCTCTTACTGTGAAGAAACCTTCCCATATTTGTAGATGAAATCTTTTTTCCTCTAGACATAAAGAGTGCCCCCTTGTCCTTTGTCATGACCTTAAAGTAAATAACTCAACACCAAGTTCACTATATGGACCACTTATGTATTTGTACATGTTGATCATATCCCCCCTTAATCTCCTCTTCTCAAGAGAGAATAAATTCAGATCCTCTAATCTTTCCTCATAGCTCAGCTCCTCCATGCCTCTTATTAGTTTGGTTGCCCTTCTCTGCACTTTCTCCAGTTCCCCAATATCCTTTTTGAGAACTGGTGCCCAAAACTGAACTGCATATTCCAGATGAGGTTTTACTAATGATTTGTACAGGGGCAAAATAATATCTCTATCTCTGGAGTCCATACCTCTCTTAATACAAGAAAGGATTTTGCTTGCTTTGGAAACCGCAGCTTGGCATTGCATGCCATTATTAAGCTTATGATCTACCAAAACCCCCAGATCCTTCTCCACTATGGATTCCCCCAGTTGTACTCCCCCTAATATGTACGATGCATGCATATTCTTAGACCCCAAGTGCATAACTTTACATTTGTCAACATTAAACCTCATTCGCCACATAGTCACCCAATTAGACAGTGCATTGAGGTCTGCTTGTAAGTTGGAGACATCCTGCAAGGACGTTTTTCCACTGCATAGCTTGGTGTCATCTGCAAACACTGAAATGGTACTTTTAATCCCAGACCCTATATCATTTATAAATATATTGAAAAGTAAGGGTCCCAACACTGAACCTTGGGGTACACCACTGATAGCCTTAGACCATTCAGAATAAGAATCATTAACCACTACTCTCTGAATTTGGTCTTTTAGCCAGTTTTCTATCAATTTACAAATTGATCTTTCCAAGCCTGTAGACTTTACCTTACACATTAGCCGTGTGTGGGGAACGGTGTCAAACGCTTTTGCAAAATCCAAGTATACCACATCCACAGCCACCCCTCTGTCCAAGGTTTTACTTACCTCCTCATAAAAAGAAATCAGGTTTGTTTGACAACTTCTGTCTTTCATGAGTCCATGCTGTCTGCTGCTTAAAATATTTTTATCCAACAAGAACTCATCTATGTGGTCTTTTATTAAACTCTCCCGTATCTTCCCAGCTATAGAAGTTAAATTAACAGGTCTATAGTTACTTGGTAAAGACTTTGATCCCTTTTTAAATATGGGCACCACATTGGCCCTACGCCAATCCAGTGGTACTATTCCAGTCATTAAGGAGTCCCTAAAAATGAGATACAATGGCTTTGAAATGACAGAGCTCAATTCCTTTAGGATCCGTGGATGGACTTGGCTAATTTGACAGAACACCAGCAGCCACTGGTGCTTTTAACAACCAGTAAATAGCTGGTTGTTAAGGAGCAGATGGCCACCATGCCTTTAACTACCATGATTCGTCTGCTGTCAGCGGGATTCCCTGCTGACAGCAGAATTTAAACAAAAGAAGTGCTGGCATTAAATCTCTTTTTAAAAAAAAAACAGCGTGGGGGTATTAAAATATCGCTAGCTATCACTACAAAAATACCACATCGCTTCATAAGATAGCTCATGCAATATTCTAGTAGCATATTTTTGTGAAATGCCAAACATTTTTTTAAAAAGCTAAGAGGTATTTTACAGCGGATCTTAAAGTGGTAGATACGGCTTTGTGAATGGAGCCCTTTGTCATCAGTCACAATCATCACTGCGGGTTATTTACCATACTAACTTAATGATAACAAAGGACTAATTCCCTCCACCATGCATGATTAAAACCAACTCTATTTGCTGCGGACAACACCATCCTGTTATTTTAAGAAAAAAAGTTGCTGTTCATCAGAGGATATGATAGTGAATTCTGCTACAGGCTTTTGTCTAATAATTACCTACATTTTCCTATTCCCTGGAGCCTGAGCGGGATTTATCCATCGCCAGCATCAATGAATATTTAACAAGTCCAGAAAAACTAGTCTGAATTGATGATGGAGAAATATGAGGCAGCCTGGATGCTATTAATATGGCTCGTTAGATGTGGCGGCTTTGATTCGCTCTTATTGTAAAGTTATGTACTGGAAACAGATGTGGGATATCATATCACACAGCTGTCCTGCGTGCTTCAAGTCATTCCTCTTATCACTTTTGTGCTAGCCTCAGACGTAATACATTTTTATTCAGCTTTCTTAATATGGTTTCAGCCACACGTATGTATTCTTTGATATTGATGAAAATTCTGATAGAAAAATCAAGACGAAAAATGTATTAATACTTCTTATTAATCATGATTTTTTACCTCATAGGAAATGTTGTGTGAACCTTCAAAGTTGGGACACAGACTCAAGTAATGGCGTATAGAGAAAGCTAGTGACTAAGGCGGGAGACAGTGGCCCTGCTCGGTGAGAGTATGGGTGCACTTTTTGTCCTTCACCTCACTGTGGGGTACTGATATTGGGACCCGCTGTGGCACAGGGTCAGCTTAGAGGCCTGGCCTGGGTATTCAGGAGAACAAGGCCTTGCATTAATCATAAAGTGGTAGCTTCCTGTGGTGTGAGCCTTTATGGTGAAGAGAATCTATACTTTAGATTAACAATATGGGTCAAGTGTTTGAGTCCCAGGCGGGACACGGGTGATTGGCGAGGTATGGGGCATATTCTGCAGCCCCATTTTGCAACGGTTATTTACCTTGAGAAGGACAGAGGAGAATATTGGTGTCTGTTGGCTCTAGGTGTGAAGAGGTTAAATGCTTAGGAACCAAAGTGTGGTAAACTACTTTAATGGCTTGCAGTTTCTCATCTGCTCTCTTAGGGGCAAATTCCCTGTTTCGGTGGCCCAACCCCCAGGTAAGACTGTGTAAATCTCAAGATTGGATGAACTGAAATACAATCCTTTAGTAGATAAAACAGCTGTTATATACTGTATACATATTTCATGTGTTTATTTAGCTGTTTGCCCAGAGTTCAGCTTTTATATGGTGTTTAGCCTGGAGTTTTGCTTTAACAGATTATCATTTGTGACTGAAAATGTGCACTCTTTGCTTTTTCATACATTCTTGCTTCTGCTTTACTGGAATGTCTGTGCTTATTTTTGAGCTTAGATACTTTTATCCTGTTTACAATTGAATATCTCATTAATACATTCAGAGACAGATCAGAGGCAGAGCGATGCTGAGTCGGGACACATCGCTGATGTCAGATGAAACAGCTGTGATGATCTCTTCCTTCTTAACAAATGCATCAGAAATTTGTGCCATCTAACAGATCGGAGTTTACACAAAAGCTTTTTGTGATAGAAAACACCAGAGAAACTTTTCTGTCCTGCTGCTAAATTTTAATACATGGGCTCTGGATTTTTACTTGACATCATTATACTGCTAACTTTCTTTGCCACTGCTCTGAATAATCATGTGACATTACCCTATTGCAAGTGTTCACTATGTTGATTTGGGGTAGTTTTCACATGAAATCAGACAGTGAGCTTTCACTATAGTGGCCTACATATAACTTCATCTCACTGATGGCTTACATTACAAATACGCATTGTGGCCCCTACTTCCCAAAAGACCAGCTTCATGCCGAAAGCCATCAGGCTCTTCAAAACTTCTAGTGTCCCAAGACAATGTGCATGAATTGGTATCTGTGCTGGAGTCTGAAATGTCACACACCATCATCCCGCCAGCATCACACTGGCTGTTAATGACCATGTGGCATTATACTGCCAGCCTTTACTACATTGGCTCTAGTGGATCTTTTGGCATTATCACCATGTATGCTTTTGTAACCTGGATTGTAGCTGATAACTGCTGCAGAACTTGTTTGTTGTGTTTTTTGCTGCTGTATTATTTTTCTTCAGTGTGGACAGGGTTTAACTGAATATGCATTAATGCAGAAGTGCAGCAGCCATATTTAAGAAGACCACTTTACAATGCTGGTTTATGGATTGGCTCCAGTGATGCAGGGGGCAGCCATCTTGGTTGAGTCGGATTCAGAGCTGGAGGTGACTGGCTGTTGTGACAAAGCGAGGAGAAGTGGGTCTGCAGGCTATTGCAGAAAAGGGAGAGAACTATTTTGAACCAGGTGTGTGGGGCTGCTGCTGGCTGAACAGGGCTCATAGAGCCATAGCTGACCACAGTCGCGAGAAACAAAGAATCTACTCACCTTGCCTCTGAGATTGGGAACCTTCTCCCTGGGAGGGTGTGAGGTGTGATTTGAACAACATATTACAGCGCACACATACAAAAATGACATTGAACTCCTGCAAGGCTATTTAAAAGCACCTAAACATATAAAGTAAATATTCAAAAATATGGGGATTTGGTCACACTATATGGCCATAAAGGGCTTAAGCCCACTACTGCATCAAAGTACCCTATGTTCAGTGGGCCCTACACTAACCATAGAATGAAAGATCCTGTCTCATAACCATGGGAGATATACACTCCTCTTTATGGGAGAACTAAAGGACTCCTGCTATAACTCAGGTGGACACTAATTAGAGGTAATGATGGGGGGATGGGGTGCTCCAGTCCAAGGGATCTGGTCAGGACCCATATAACAGACAAATACTTGGGGGGGCACACCCTAAGAATGCATTACATGAAAGATGGTGCTGCTATAAGACCATACAAACAGAACAACATATTACAGCGCACACATACAAAAATGACATAACTCAGTTGGACAATGATTACAGGTAATGATGAGTGGGGGGGGGGGGTGCTCCAGCCCAAGGGATCTGATCAGGATAACAAACTAACAAATACTATAGCAGCACCATCTTTAATGCAATGCATTGTTAGGATGTGCCCCCCAATTATTTGTTTCTTGAAGGAACACACCAGGGATAAAGTTGTGGATAAGTTTAAAGTGTGACTAAGTTATAAAAAAATATCCCAAGCTTTGAACATCTCACAGAGCACTGTTCAATCCATCATCCATAAATGGAAAGAGTAAGACACAACTCCAAACCTACCAAGACATGGACATCTAACTAAACAGACAGGCGGGGTAAGGTGAGACTTAATAAGAGAAGCAGCCAAGAGGCCCATGTTAACTCTGGAGGAGCTGCAGAGATCCACAGCTCAGGTGGGAGAATCTGTCCACAGGACAACTATTAGTCATGCACTCCCCAAATCAGGCCTTTATGGAAGAGTGGCAAGATGAAAGCCATTGTTGAAAGAAAGCCATAAGAAGTCCGCTTTGCAGTTTACGAGAAGCCATGTAGGGGACACAGCAAACATGTGGAAGAAGGTGCTTTGGTCAGATGAGACCAAAATTGAACTTTTGGGCCTAAAAGCAAAATGCTATGTGTGGCGGAAAACTAACACTGCACATCACCCTGAACACACCATTCCCACCGTGAAACATGGTGGTGGCAGCATCAGTATGTGTGGGGATGCTTTTCTTCAGCAGGGATAGGGAAGCCAGTAAAAGTTGATGGGAAGATAGATGGAGCCAAACACAGAGAAATCTTAGAAGAAAACCTGTTAGAATCTGTAAAAGACTTGAGACTGGGTCAGAGGTTCACCTTCCAGCAGGACAATGATCCTAAACATACAGCCAGAGCTACAATGGAATGGTTTAGATCAAAGCATATTGATGTGTTAGAATGGCTCAGTCAAAGTCCGGACTTACATCCAATTGAAAATATGTGGCAAGACTTGAAAATTGCTGTTCAGACGCTCTCCATCCAATCTGACAGAGCTCGAGCTATTTTGCAAAGAAGAATGGGCAAAAATTTCACTCTCTAGATGTGCAAAGCTGGTAGAAACATCCCCAAAAAGACGTGCCGCTGTTATTGCAGCGAAAGGTGTGTTATAAAAAGTATTGACTCTAAAAAGTGCTGAATACAAATGCACACCACACTTTTCACATATGTATTTGTAAAATATTTTGAAAGCCATTTATCATTTTCCTTCCACTTCACAATTATGTGCCACTTTTTGTTGGTCTAGCACAGGGATCCTCAAACTACGGCCCTCCAGCTGTTGCGGAACTACACAGCCCATGAGGCATTGTAAAACTGACATTCACAGACATGACTAGGCATGATGGGAATTGTAGTTCCTGAACAACTGGAGGGCCATAGTTTGAGGACCCCTGGTCTAGCACATACAATTCCAATAAAATACAATTATGTTTTTGGTTGTAACATTACAAAATGTGGAAAATGTCAAGGGATATGAATACTTTTTCAAGGCACTGTAACAGGATAGAGGGAGCAGTTGGGTTTGTGGGTGGGGCCTAACACGCCTGATCGGGGACCAAGTGAACAGCGCTCCTAATTCCTGCATGGGCATACGGGACATCGGTCATGTGAATTCAGCATTAAAGAGGTACTCTGAACTTAGAAGCGAGCAGAACATTTGTACAATTAACTCTTTGTATACAATGCACTTCCCAGGGATTTACATTTATCTTACCTGTACTCTTACTTCTATCACTACATGCGGCACGTCTGAGTGGACACCACAGAGCTTGTTCCCACCCACCAGCACAGCCATCATGTTACTGAATTCCCAGTGACAATCTGAAACGTCTCACTGACATTTAGCAATTAACTCTCTACATGTACCAGAACTAATGCAATTTTTAAGGATCCTCTTGTTTCTCCCCCATGACCTACAGGCTTGATACATTGGATACCTCGTTTTGTGATATAGGGCCCATGTATGTGGGGTGCTGATCGTTAGGGGAGGGTAAAGCTTGCAAACTCTCCTCACTAGCAGGGCAATCCATCATCTATGCCAAGTCACCACACTAACTTCATGCTGGCAGGCTGCTTTAGCACCTGACATAACTTTGGTTACCCATAGCAAAGCAGATATGGCCTTTCCTCCTCTGGCTGCACTGCCTATTAAACCTCTGTAATGTCTCTTCCCCCTTCCTCTTCATTACCATTATAAGTAAGACAAAGAAACAACAATGGGTAATGGGCACCCCAAAAGCAGGCAGGTGCCTACAGGTTACTTACAGCATTTCTCAGAAGCATTGTAGTGTCCTTGGGATTCCTATTTAAATATTGTCACCTCAATGTTACTTTCTACTCAGCTAATGAAGTATTATATGACATTTAAGGTCTTGGGAAATAGATAACCACGTGTTTAAAGTGTAAGCACTGTTGTTATATTGTTTGCAGTTTGTGACCTGTATCAGCAGTTTACAAAAATCAGTTTTTTTCAGATACACTGTTCTTCATGCCACAGATTAGACATTGTAAGTGAGCAGAAATCTCATATCTGTGATGCGTGTGTGTGGAATCAGAGGTTGTGGGCTTCACACAATATTACCATAATTCTCTGTTATTCCAGGCGGTAAGGTTTTTCCATATTACTGGGTCAGTCAGAAAGAACAGGACTGTGTAAGTATTGTTTGCCTATGTAGTCATCCACTGGTGCAGCGGGAACTAACTCATTCTTACAGAGAAGATGAATTGGTTAAAACATCTGCATTACCAGGCGCTCAACAGCCTTTTATTTACTCCTTTTGTAGAGGGAGCACCTTTATTCCAATGTTTACCATTTTAATAAAATCTTTAAGGGGTCCGTGTATAAAGCATTTGCTGTGCAGATGTCTTAAACATCTTAAACACAAAATATCACCTTATTGTTTGTAATATGATTATCTCCTATGATTGTCAGCTCAATCCAGTGGCCATACCGTTGTATTTTCCTAAAATACCTCTATTAAAAAAATACATTATGGCCACTAGATAGAGCATATTACAAAAAAATACAGCAATCATTTGTGGATATACTTAAAGACAAACTCTAGGTATAGATATTTTATACATAGTATGAGGGATTGCTCAAGTGGGGGATCACCTCCCCTGGGATGAAGGTAGTCCAGACAGCAGGTTTTTAAAAGTCTGACATGTAGCCAGCTTTATTGTCAGGGGTGCAACAGATAAAAACAAAGCAAAATAGAAAACAAATCCTTGCCGCCCAGCGCTAAACTAAACATTATAGTGTTCCTCACTATACGGTGCAGGGCTGGTCCCAGACACCCACAAAATATAAGCAATATGCAAACCTTTTCCTTAGCCTGTAAGCAAACACTTTCCAGATCAGCTCCCTCAGAATCAAGGCTTCTGCGTCCCAGGCCAAAGCAACACTGTGCTCTCTTCCTGGTAACTTAAACACCACTTGAGAGTGGACTCAAGAGGGTCACAAAATCTGGTCCAGAACCAAGCCTGCCAAGGAGGCTGGTAACACCTGGACCGGATTCCACCTTAGCCCACTCAAAATGAATGTATGCGGGGAGAGAGATAGTGTCCATCCACTACTGCGCCTCGCATAACGTCATATATCCCCCCTCTGCTCAAGCCCCTGGGGTTGAGCAATTGTCCCAACCATACAGTGGACTCGGGAAAGGGCATCTGTGTTATTTTGGAGCTTTCCCGCCCGATGCTTCACTGTGAAGCTGAATGGCTGTAGTGCCAGGAACCACCTTGTCACCTGACTGTTCTTTTCCCAGTTGTCACGTATCCAATTCAGAGGGGCATGGTCGGTGACTAGCCTAAATCGTCTTCCCAACAGATAATACCTTAGGTTCTCGAAAGGACCACTTGATGGCTAAGCACTCTTTTTCAACAATGGCATAATTGTTCTCATGCTTGTTCAGCTTTCTGCTCAGGTATACCTTTGTGTACAACCGGGTGCTCCTCACCATCTCTGATTTGGGTAAGTAATTGAATAGAATTTGAGATTAAGGCAATAAACCCACCACATGGTGGAACTGTGGTGGTGAAAAACATACATTTATGCCACATCCTATATTGAGCATTAAACAAGAACACCAAATTTTGAAAAAATTAACTTTTTGTGGGTGACCCCCTTGTGTCCTGGCCTCATCGACTGGCATCCTTGGGGATCCCATTTTTGGATCCATCAGGGTCCTTTCAAACATATGATGTATGGGATACATATGTTTTAAAACATTTTTAGATGTCTTATGTCTGTTTGGGTACTTGGATGCCAGTTTGCAACAAATAAAATGTATTATCACTTTTTATTTAGCATGCCTTCAAAGTCCATTTTTTCAAAATTTGGTGTTCTTGTTTTCTGATCTGGGAAGTACGGTCCCTAGTTCTACATCAGGGCATCTGTCTGCACAACAATTTACTTTGTGAAGTCCGAGGTGACGAGCACCGGTTGTACACGAAGGGCTTGCTTCAGCTTCTGAAACGCCCACTTCACCATGACCGGCCCTCTAGCCTTCCTCAGGTCTGTTAGAGGGACGGCAATGTTGACAAAGTCGGGTTTGAAATGCCTGTAGTACCCTGTGATACCCAGCAATGCATGCACTTGCTTTTTAGTTAGCGGTTGGGGCCATTTTTCGATTGCCTCAAGTTTGTTGGTCGGTGGCTTAACCAGCCCCCGACCAATAATGTGGCCAAGGTATTTGGCCTCCTCCAAACCTATGGCACATTTCTTAAGATTGGCCATGAGCCCTGCTTTCTGGAGGGAATCCACTACTGCTTTGTACCCGAGGCAAATGGGATTCCCAATCGGGGCTGTGGATGACAACATCATCCAGGTAGGCGGCTGCATAGGGGCGATGTGGTTGTAATGTCTTGTCCATCATTCTCTGGAATGATGCAGGGGCACCATGCAGGCCAAACAGCATGTGCTTATACTGGAACGATCCCTCGGGAGTATAAAAGGCAGTCTTCTCCTTTGCTGACTCTGTTAGGGGTATCTGCCAATAGCCCTTGGTTAGGTCTAGGGTTATTATGTACCGGGCATCTCCCAACCTGTCCACAAGTTCATCGACCTGAGGCACTAGGTATGCATCAAACTTGGACACGCTATTCAGCTTTCTAAAGTCATTACAGAACCTGATAGTGCCATCGGGCTTTGGGACCAGCACTATCAGGCTCGACAGTTGCTGTGGGATTCCTCGATCACGTCCAACTCTAACATGTTCTTGATTTCCTGTGCCACTGCCTCACGCCTAGCCTCCAGGATTCTATAAGGCTTCACATTTATGCGAACACCTGGTTCCGTCACTATGTCATGCTGGATCACTGAGGTCAGTCCGGGTAGAGGAGGGAAAAAGTCTCTATTTTTACTCACAAAGTCATTAACATCATGTTGTTGCGTCACAGACAAGGATTCCGTTATGGGAGTCTCTCTGTCCTTCCAAGGTTTTAAGAGATTCACATGATAAATTTGCTCCAGTTTCCTTTTCCCTGGCTGGTAAACTTTGTAGTTTACCTCCCCTACTCTTTCCAAAATCTCAAAGGGGCCTTGCCACTTTGTGAGGAATTTACTTTCAACAGTGGGGGCTAGTACCAGCATTCTATCCCTGGGGTTGAAAGTCCGGGCCTTGGCACCCCGATTATAAACCCTTCTCTAGGCTTCCTGGGCTCGCTCCATATGTTCTCGTACCAGGGGCAAGACTGCTGCGATTCAATCTTGCATCAAGGAGATATGCTCTATGATGCTTCTATATAGGATGGCCTCTCCTTCCCATGTCTCTTTTGCGACATCTAACAGTCCCCTGGGATGTCTACCATACAAGAGTTCAAATGGGGAATAACCGGTAGACGATTGTGGAACCTCTCGCATGGCAAACTTGAGATATGGTAGCAAAAAATCCCAATTTCTCCCATCTTTGTCAACCACCTTTTTCAACATACTTGTGAGGGTTATATTAAATTTACTTGCACGGTTCCTTAGTAACCCTGGATGGGGTGCCCTGGTTCGTTAAGATCTCTTTTGGGATTCCCACCTGACTAAATACTTGGACCAATTCCTTGGCAATAGTCTTAGCGGAAGTATTCTGCAAGGGTATGGCTTCAGGATAGCATGTCACGTAGTCCAGTATTACCAGAATGTGCTGTTGGCCCCGGGCAGACTTTACTATTGGCCATGCCAATTCTCTCAAAAAGCACTTCAACAATGGGTAGGGAAACAAGCGCACTACAAAAATGGGGTGACAGTGCAGACATTTGACACTCGAAGCATGACACGCTGTATTCTCTGACATTCTGCATACAGCGGTAGGGAAGTGGTTAACAAATCATTTTAGGCTTGAAAATTACATAAACCCGCAAAATATTATATATTTTCTGAACGCAGACACCCTAGAGTATAAAATAGTGGTAGTTCCAATTTTTTTATGTCACACGATACAGGAAATGTAAAATTTCAGCAAAAAATACAAATTTAGGGCACACATACGCAATCATTTTTTAAAATAAAATATAAAAGATGAGGTTGCACACACATAGGCGATCCGACTTCAGGGGCGACCCCGCACAGCGCGACTTCAGCACGGCTTGCAAGCGACTTCTGTAATAGAAGTCAATGCAAGTTGCCTGAAATCGCCCCAAAGTAGTACAGGAACCTTTTTCTAAGTCGGAGCTTCTTGAGTCGCTCCTATTAGAATGGTTTCATTGTGATGCATGGAGTGTGTCAGGGAACCAGACGAGCGTTGCGATCACGCACGCTTGTGCGCCCGGATTCAAACGAAGGTTCCCAAGACCGTTCGGAGGCGCGCACATGTACGCATGCGCAGGGATGTTGTCAGGGCACCAATAGCAGGAGGACTCTAGGACCCAGAATCCGTCAGAGCAGGAGGGCTCTAGGACCCAGCATCTCTGTCAGCACATCACATGGGCCTTTATAAGGAAGTCAGACTTTGGCTGAAGTGCTGTCTGATCTGCAGCTTGTCAGTACCTGCTTACCGTTATCTGCTACCTGATCCGTTACCTGATTGACCCGGGTTGTTTGGACCACTCTGCCTTCTCATACCCTGACCCAGCTTGTTTTGGACCCTGCTTACTTCTGCCTGCCTGATACCCGTTGCCGAACCCAGCTTGCCCTCTGACCATTCTTTGCCTACCGATTCTGTTGCTCCGTTCATCTGTATTTGACCCAGCTTGTCTGATGTTTCTCCTGCCTGCCCTGCATCCAGCTGTCCACTGTCCAGTGCTCTGCATCCAGCTCCAGTGATCACTAATCTACTGTGGCTGTCCAGTCTCCAGCTGTCTGCCTGCATCCTGCTCCGGTGATCACTTATCTACTGCTGCTGTTCCAGTTCCGGCTGTCTGCTGTCTAGTGCTTCCAGCACCGCTTCCAACATCCAGTATCCAGTCTTCAGCTGCTTGCCAGAGGCACTCCTACCTCACTGTACTCACGAGACCACTGTCCCCATTCCAGTGGGCTCTGAGTCAGGGCTGTATGAGAGGTCTCTTTCTACCAGAGACAGGCTCTACTCTCAGGTACGTGGTTCATTACAGAGCGTGACTTGTCAGGCAACAAGTCATCCCTGTGTGAACCGGCTCTTATGTTTAACCACTTCAATACCAGGCACTTAGGACACTTCCCGCCCAGACCAATTTTCAGCTTTCAGTGCTGTTGCGTTTCGAATGAGAATTGCGCGGTCGTGCGAAGCTGCCCTTGTTTTACTGTTTTTCAAACAAACCCACGTCGAAGCGTGCTGGCGCGTTAAGAGTAAGCTTTGCGTTGTCGTGACTTTCGACTTTTAACCAGACCCGCCCTTCACAGGATTCACGGACCATAACTTCACCAATTTGTATTCTCGGCCAAGTGTGTCCCTACTGAACAACGGACTGTTCAGTGCGAGACATTACTTGGTGCATGGACTCTCATCTCGGACAGAGACCATCTTTCTCTGGAGAGTATGTCGGGACTGAGTCTCGGGTGACCTTACCCCTGTCACCAGAGCACTCATGTCACTCCATCCTCACGGAGACCGTTCGTCGACTTCTGA
>BLSH010248634.1:416796-459166 GCA_018402905.1 Glandirana rugosa | reverse complement strand
GGTGTGCTGGGGGGGTGATTAGAGGCATAAGTGGGTGTGCTGCTGGGGGTGATTAGAGGCATAAGTGGGTGTGCTGGGGGGTGATTAGAGGCATAAGTGGGTGTGCTGGGGGGGTGATTAGAGGCATAAGTGGGTGTGCTGGGGGGTGATTAGAGGCACAAGTGACTTGCGACCGGGCTCCGAGGAAAGGGCCCTGCCAGGGGGGCCCTTCATGGTTTCTTGCATCGGGGCCCTGAGGGTTCTAGTTACGCCACTGGTTAGACAGTTTGTTTTGGAGTGAAATCCAAAGTTTGCCACAGCAGCAGCAGAACTGGCAGATACCTATATCAACACTCAGGTATCTGACCATCGCAAGGCTCCTCTGAATGCCCGGAAAGGAGGGAAATCACATATGGCAACCCCTCCTTCACCTGTGGGTCAACCAGCACCTCTAGTCTCTGGTGTCACCCCAATTGCAACTGACAACCGCAGGTGTTTTTTCTGTGGAAAGCATGGCCATCTCTGCACACAGTGCCCTGAGCAGAAGAAGATGACATCACCTGGCCAGCCAGGCCAGCAACTCTTCTTCCGTGCTGTTCTTCTGTAAGAAAGCTTGGGTAACCACCGCCAACTTGCAGCAGGTCACCGTGGGCAACCGGATTGTACCTGGTTTCCGGGACACAGGAGCTGAAGTCACTTTGGTAAGACCAGAGGTGATGGAAAGAAGGGACATCATCTCTGAGAAGTTTTTTAACCTCACTGGAGTTGGGGGGATCCGCTCACGGGTACCCCCGTGCCTATGTTTTTATTGATTGGGGTGCTGGGAGTGGAATGAGAGAGGTGGGAGTCTCGGACGATTTCCCCACAGTCGTTCTGTTGGGTGCTGATTTAGGTATCCTTGTTTCTTACTATACCTCTGCTAAGAGCACCCAGGATGCTCCCACGGACCTACCAATGTACTGTTTACAGATGTTAGGGTAATATCTGGGAAACCTGTGGATGGACAGAGGGAGGGGGAGGGTGGACTTGAGGTACAGGGTTCTCCTTCACCTAAGGAAGGAGAGGAGGCCCCCTTGCATGTGCCGATATCAAATGCATGTATAGTTGATGTTAAGAATGTAACTACTGAATGTAATGATGTTTTGTCTGGATTGGAGGTCACCCAATGTGCTGTAAGGGTGCAGGAGACACAGTCTCTGACTGTAGAGCCAACTAGTGGCCCAGATGGTCCATTTCCTTGCTCTGACCCAGAGGATTCTGCCTCGAGTACATCCCAGCCCTTGGCTTTGTGTGTCACTGGATGGCTGGCTGACACTTGTGGTTCTACATCTAAACTAGCACTGCTGACACACAAAAGCCTTGCAGCGTTCAACAGGCTAGCTGTTAGCTTCCATGCTGAGAAAAGTAAACAAAAGCCTGACAGGACGGTGAGCAGATAGGTTTGACAGGTCTACAAGCAGGAGACCTGGAGACTCGAAGGGTTAAACAGCTGCTCATTGTGTCCAGGCAATCTTAGAGGCATGGATTGAAGGTGTCACCTGATATCGTCTGTGAAGATCCATGTGAAATCAGAAAGGCCAGGGCTGGAGTCAAACACAATGGTTTGTGGCCTGGCTTAATTCTCACACAACATTCCAGCACAGCACATGTCATGGCCAGAGGCAGTACACCAGAATTGGAGGCGATAGGTGCCCTTTTAGATGGGGTAGCTGACACTCAGGGAGTGGGCTTAAGCCATCAGCTCCAATTGCCCTTCTCCCTCCAGGTACCCACGTGCTGGCAGTGCTTACAGCATGTCGTGTCAGGGTCATGGAAAACCTTGGGAGGGCACACCATGGCATCCACAAGTCGGGTGGCTGGGCGTATCTTCCCCTCATCCCTGCAGCCCACCTGGTCTCACAGGAAGTGCAGACAGGCGGGGTAAAGGAGACAGAGGGAATGCTGCAATTAGGGGTAATTCAAGGAGCTCGGACAGTCTGGACGTCCCCAGTAGTCCTGGTCCCTAAAAGAAATCAGACGACCAGGCTTCCAGGAATCCTTAAAATGCTGAATGCCCGTCCTGTGGTTGTGGTCTTCCCTGTACCCAGGAACCATGAGGTGTCAGAGCAGCTGGCAGGTGCCTGCTGTCTCACCATCATTAACCTGAGCAGGGGGCGTGGCTCAACACCTCTAACACAGAAGGCTCAGGACGAGTGAGCCTTCAACACGCCATGTGGCTTGCCTGCATTTACCGCAATGCTACTTGGGGTTGAGAATGCACCAGTCACCTCTCCGGAGGTCCTGAAGGACCTACTGGGCGGGGTGGAACCTTGGGAAGTGACCTGTTGAAGGGCCTTGAAGGGATTGGCCCTGTCTGGGTGGAGCACCTGACTGTCAGCAGTCGCGAACAATCTGGTAGGGCCTAATTTGACAGTTCCACATAGTAACTGTCAGATGGGCATGTCAGCATTTCGGTACTGGGAACAGCAGGGAGGAGTAAGTACCCAGAGGTCTGGAACTGGGAATTTTGAGGCTAGCATAACCTGGCCTACTCCTCAAGCCAAAATACTGGTTATGTAATTACTGGGTACAGTTGGCTACCATAGGATGCGGGAGTGCAACTATAGTGGCCCAGCTGAACCTGTGACTGGCCGATCAAACGGAGAACCCACGAAAATGGCATCCTTGATGCCAGCATGTAAGAAGGGCCGTGCCATCCTGACAAAGGTGCTGGCTGGTGCACCTGGGACACGGGCCCTGGAAATCAACTGTCAAGTCCTGGCGCACAGCGGTGCCACTACCTTTGGGTCAGGTGCAGCCCTGGGCCAGAGGGATGAGACAGAAAAGGAATATCTCTTTTGTCTCTGTGATGCACCTTCTCAGTTAACATATACCACTCCTGAACAGAAGTGTCTTGTGATCGGGTGGGCACCATGAAAGCTGCCACGTTATCCAGGTGGTTACAGCCGCGGCATACTCGCCCATCACAAACTACCTTGTTGACCAAATAGTGTTGCTAGGGAGAACAATACACTCCTTAAAGGGAGCCTGGTTCTCCAGCAATGCAAATGGACCAGTCCGCACAAAGATGAACGCCTTAGCCATGCACACTTGTGGTGCAACATGCTAAGTCAGTCACAGTGGGTCGCGTCAGGAGGGAAATTGCAGTTCCCTCCCATGCAACCACCTAAGGGATAATATTGTGTGCTAGACACACGAAAAGCTGTAGCTATCAGCCATCTTGTTCAGAAATCAGATGTCAGCCATGACAGTTTGGCCTAATAGATACACATTGCAGAAGTAACCTTACTCCCTTATTCCTCCCTTCAGTCATGGAGTTCATAAGCTCACATCAAAATAACCATTATCTCAGCTTAGATACCTCAGAAACCAATACAGGGCTGTAAACAGCTAACTATCGTAAAACTATAACCAGATCCATTAAGAATACAGAGCATGCCATCAAAGGATGATCAGAATTACTGAGGGTCGTAAAAGGGCATTCAGAGCAGAATGACCTTTCAGAGGCCTCTACCCAATTCAAAACTTAAGAAATCCACACATGATTCATACATTCAGACAGGAACGTGACACCTTAATAAAAAGTATATATTTGAATGCAGAATTTCATACTGAACGACTGAAGTCCAGGCATGCCCATGTTCAGGCATACCAAAGGGAGGATAGCTGTCAGATGCCTCCTAGGTGGCAAGTTTATTTGAGCTACCATGTGTCTGGTATCTCTGGACACGACAGCCCACAACCCTCCTATCCATTTCTAGTCGTCAGGGGCATATGGCCCCACCCATTTGATCCCAGAGAAAAAGGGAAATGCCAAGACAGTTGTCAGTTCTCCTTTTACCATCAAACCAGGAACATCTGCAAGTTGAGAACCATTTTGACTCATCAACTGAACTCTGTTCAACACAAGGACATTGATCGCAAGTATCTATCTTCCTTACATTCTACCTTATCTCCTTGTTGCTGTATTATGTCTTTATTGCTTTGAAATACTATTTTTCTGTAAATATTTTATTTGCACCAATTTTGACCTTTTCATTGTTAAACCTTATTTTGAAAAGTGTTAATCTTGTCATTAAGCTCTTAATGCAAGCTATAACGAACCTGCTCCTTGAAGAGTGCTACTGTTTAGGATAAATCCTCTGAATATACCTGTCTGTGGTGACAGTGTGTGTTACAGGCGATTATTCTAAAATCATAATTGGTAATGCTAGATTGATGGAAGTCCTGACTCTTCCATAAGTAAATAAAAGGTCAGTGGTAGCAGTGAAAGGGTTAATTGCTTAAATTAGACCGGTGGCAATCGCTCTCAGGCTGCTGGCACCTAGATTGTGGTCCGCAAGCTGGAAAATCTTTGTGCTGGATGCAGCCGAGAGTGGCATTGTTACGTTAGTGACAGCCCGGAGTGAGATTGGCCGGTCCTCCGTCACGAGTTAGTGAGGAGGGCAGGGATCTGAAACCATGTTCGCCACACCCGCCCCTTCTGATGTCATGTGACGTCAGAAGGGACGGGGTCATGTGACATCACATGACGTCAGAAGGGGTGGGGGCATTCACTTACATCAGCGAGTGGCCCCGTCCTAGCCTTTAAAACAGCTTTCAAACGGCAAAAGACAAGTCGACTGGAGCCCTCCCATTAGGGAGCAGCTGATTAATTTTTTTTTCTTCGAGTCGTCGGCGCTGTGATTGGCGATGGATTATAACAGGGGACACTTTTTTTTTTTTTTTTTGCTTTTTTAACCACTTCAATACTATGCACTTAGAACACTTTACTACCAGACCAATTTTCAGTTTTCAGTGCTGTTGCGCTTTGAATAACAATTGCGCGGTCGTGCAACGCTGTACTTAAACAAAGTTTTTAACATTTTGTTCCCACAAATAGAGCTTTCTTTTGGTGGTATTTGATCACCCCTGCGGTTTTTATTTTTTGCGCTACAAATAAAAAAAGACCGAAAATTTTGAAAAAAAAAAATTCTCTATTTTTGTCACAAAACTTTGTAAATAAGTAAATTTTCTCCATCACTGGTGGGCACTGATGAGTCTACACTGACGGGCACTGATGTGGCAGTACTGATTGGCACTGATGAGGCGGCACTGATGAGGTGGCACTGATGAGGTGGCACTTATATGCAGCAATGATGAGCACTGTTCGGCGGCACTGATAAGCAGCACTGACGGGTACTGAGAGGTGGCACTGATATACAGCACTGATGGGCACTGACGGACACTGCTAAGCGGCACTGATGGGCACTAATGGACAGCACTGATTGGCACTCATAGGCGGCACTGGGCACTGATAGGTGGCACTGATGGGCACTGATAGGTGGGCACTGATGTGTGGCACTGGTATGCATTGATAGGGGCACTGGTGGGCACTGATAGGGGCACTGGTGGGCATATACATTGATAGGGGGCTCATTCCCTGGTGGTCTAGGGTGGCATCTGAACGTGGCACTGAGGGAAGGTGGCTCTGAGCAGTATGTCACTTACCTGGTGGTCTAGGGGGGTCTCCCTGGTGGTCCAGATCGACTCCCTGGTGGTCCCTGGTCGGCTCCCTGGTGGCCCTGGGTGGGCACATCCCTGGTGGTCCCTGGGCAGGCTCCCTGGTGGTCTGGGTGGCGATCCGAGGGAGGGCTGTGCTGATAAATCATCAGCACAAACCCTCCCTGTCAGGGATGCAGCCAATTGGCTCTCCCCTCATCAGGTCTGCAGACCTGAGTACAGGAAAGCCGATAAACGGCTTTCCTGTATTACACTGTGACCAGTCGTGATTGGTCACGGCTGGTCACATGGTAAAGTGCTTCAGATCGAAGCACTTTACCGAGATCGGCATTGCGGGGGGTCAGACTGACCTCCCACACCACCGATCGCCGCGATGCGCGCCCCCCGGGCGCGCGGCGGCTTGTTATCCTGAGGACTTCATATGACGTCCAGTCAGGATAACTGAGCCACTTCCCGGCCGTCATTTTGCATACGGCGGTCGGGAAGTGGTTAATAAAGGACTTGTCCCAAATTGTCTCCTGTGGTTTTTTCTTTTTTGACACTTTTTTGGGGAATTAATAGGGGTACAATGTACCCCATACTCCACAGGATCTGAGGACCCCCCTTATTAAAGGGGGCTTCCAGATTGCGATTAGCCCCCTGCAGACCCCCACAACCACCGGCAAGGGTTTTGGGGATGAGGCCCTTCTGCCCATCAACATGGGGACAAGGCGCTTTTGAGGGACCCCAAAGCACCCTTCCCATGTTGAGGGCATGTGGCCTGGTATGGTTTGGAGAGCTTGCTCGACGCCTCTCCTGCTCTGCCAGGCTGCATGCTCAGATAAGGGTTTGGTATGGATTTTGGGGGTCCATTTTTTAAAACAAATTTGGGGCAGGGTTCCCCTTAAAATCCGTGCCAGACCTAAAGGACCTGGTACGGACTTTGGGGGGACCCCCATGCAATTTTTAAAACAAAAATTGGCATGGGGTTCCCCTTAAAATCCATACCAGACCTGAAGGACCTGGTATGGATTTGGGGGGGGGGGGGGCTATGCCAATTTTTTAAAAAAATGTGGTGTTGCATTCCCCTTAAAATCTATGCCAGACCATTATCTGAGCATGCCCTGTATATAGTCTACACTGAATGCAATACATATATATATATATATACACATATACACAGTATCTCACAAAAAAGAGTACACCCCTCACATTTTTGTGAATATTTCATTATAACTTTCCATGTGACAACACTGAAGAAATGACACTTTTCTACAATTTAAAGTAGTGAGTATACAGCTTATATAACAGTGTACATTTGCTGTCCCCTCAACATAACTCAACACACAGCCATTAATGTCTAAACAGCTGGCAACAAAAGTGAGTACAGCCATTTTCCCTCCCCAGTGTGATGTGATTCGTTAGTGTTACAAGGTCTCAGGTGTAAATGAGGAGCAGGTGTGTTAAATTTGGTGTTATCACTCTCACTCTCTCATACTGGTCACTGGACGTTCAACATGGCACCTCATGCCAAAGAACTCTCTGAGGATCTGAAAAAAATAATTGTTGCGCTACATAAAGATGGCCTAAGAAGATTGCCAAGACCCTGAAACTGAGCTGCAGCACAGTGGCCAAAACCATACAGTGGTTTAACAGGACAGGTTCCACTCAGAACAGGCCTCGCCATGGTCAACCCAAGAAGTTGAGCACACGTGCTCAGGTCATATCCAGAGTTTTTTTTGGGAAATAGACCTATGAGTGCTGCCAGCATTGCTGCAGAGGTTGAAGGGGTAGGGGGTCAGCCTGTCAGTGCTCAGACCATACGCCGCACACTGCATCGAATTGGTCTGCATGGCTGTCATCCCAGAAGGAAGCCTCTTCTAAAGATGATGCACAAGAAAGCCCGCAAACAGTTTGCTGAAGACAAGCAGACTAAGGACATGGATTACTGGAACCATGTCCTGTGGTCTGATGAGACCAAGGTAAACTTATTTGGTTCAGATTGTGTCAAGCGGATGTAGCGGCAACCAGGTGAGGAGTACAAAGACAAGTGAGTCTTGCCTACAGTTTGCTCGGAATGCTAAGAAAAACCCACAAATAACTTAATGGGAAATTCAGGACTCTCTGAAAACATGTGGTGTGGCTGTTTCAAGATGCACAATAAGGAGGCACTTGAAGAAAGATGGGCTGCATGGTTGAGTCGCCAGAAGAAAGTCATTACTACGCAAATGACACAAAGTATCCCGCTTACAATACGCCAAACAGCTCAGAGACAAGCCTCAAACCTTCTGGCACAAAGTCATTTGGAGTGATGAGACCAAAATTGAGATTTATGGCCACAACCATAAATGCTATATTTGGAGAGGAGTCAACAAGGCCTGTGAAACACAGAGGTGGATCGCTGATGTTTTGGGGATGTGTGAGCTACAAAAGGCACAAGAAATTTGGTCAAAATTGATGGCAAGATGAATACAGTATGTTATCAAAAAATACTGGAGGAACATTTGCATTCATCAGCCAGCAAGCTGCACATGGGACATACTTGGACATTCCAACATGACAATGATCTCAAACACAAGGCCAAGTCGACCTGTTATTGGCTACAGCAGAATAAAGTGAAGGTTCTGGAGTGGCCATCTCAGTCTCCTGACCTCAATACCATTGAGCCACTCTGGGGAGATCTCAAATGTGCAGTTCATGCAAGACAGCCCAAGAATTTCCAGGGACGGTAGGTTTTTTGCCAAGAGGAATGGGCAGCTTTATCATCTGAGAAGATAAAGAGCCTCATCCACAAAGATCACAAAAGACTTTAAGCTGTCATTAATGTTAAAGGGGGCAAAACATGATATTAAGAACTGGGGTATGTACAGTATCTCACAAAAGTGAGTACACCCGTCACATTTTTGTAAATATTTTATTATATCTTTTAATGTGACAACACTGAAGAAATTACACTTTGCTAAAATGTAAAGTAGTGAGCGCACAGCTTGTATAACAGTGTAAATATGCTGTCCCCTCAAAATAACTCAACATACAGCCATTAAAGTCTAAACCACTGGCAACAAAGGTGAGTACACCCCTAAGTGAAAATGTCCAAATTGGACCCAATTAGCCATTTTCCCTCTCTCGTGTCATGTGACTCATTAGTGTTACAAGGTTTCAGGTGTGAATGGGGAGCAGGTGTGTTAAATTTGGTGTTATTGCTCTCACTCTCTCATACTCATCACTGGAAGTTCAACATGGCACCTCATGGCAAAGAACTCTCTGAGGATCTAAAGAAAAAGAATAGTTGCTCTACATAAAGATGGCCTAGGCTATAAGAAGATTGCCAAGACCCTGAAACTGAGCTGCAGCATGGTGGCCAAAATCATACTGAGGTTTAACAGGACAGGTTCCAGTCACAACATGCCTCTCAATGGTCGACCAAAGAAGTTGAGTGCACGTGCTCAGCGTCATATTCAGAGGTTGCCTTTGGGAAATAGACGTATGAGTGCTGCCAGCATTGCTGCAGAGGTTGAAGGGGTGGGTGGGGTGGGGTCAGCCTGTCAGTGGTCAGACCATATGCCGCACACTGCATCAAATTGGTCTGCATGGTGGTCATCCCAGAAGGAAGCCTCTTCTAAAGATGATGCACAAGAAAGCCTGCAAACAGTTTGCTGAAGACAAGCAGACTAAGGACATGGATTACTGAAACCATGTCCTGTGGTCTGATGAGACCAAGATAAACTTATTTGGTTCAGATGGTGTCAAACATGTGGTGGCAACTAAGTGATGAGTACAAAGACAAGTGTGTCTTGCCTACAGTCAAGCATGGTGGTGGGAGTGTCATGGTCTGGGGCTGCATGAGTGAGGGGAGCTACAGTTCATTGAGGGAGCAGGATGATAATATTACAGGTATATTCATAATTCAAGAATCTGAATAGGCATGGACATCTGAGGAATTCACACCTCACTGCTGTTGAGTTTCTGGCCAGAAAGCCCCTCAGGCTCCCCGACAAGATCTTGTAGGCTGTAGATAAATGTAGACAACTGTGGTTTGCGTTGTGCCCTGTATCATAAGTCTTTTGTGCGTGAGAAAAATTACTGTGCAAGCTATTTACAGGATAGCTTGAGGAATCTGGGAATCATGTGGGAGTCACCCGGCTTCTACTCAACTATTAGGCTTCATGCACACAGGACTTTAACCACTTGCCGACCCCCAACCACAGGTTGACAGCGACAAGGTGGCTTGATATCGCAAACCGATACGACGGCAGCTGAGAGATCGTGCACTGTGAGTGTGCGCGCGCCGCCGGAGGCATGCTCACTGTGTTCGGGGGGGCCAGGGAGCGGGTAGGGCAGACTCGATCTCCGCTGGCTACCCGCGATGCCCCCTGCAGTGAAAGAACGGAGGTCTGTGTATGTAAACACGGATCTCCGTTCTGTGAGAGAGGGAAGGGCTGTGATCACAGCCTTCCTCTATATGGAAGCTGTGATCACTCCCCTCCCCCTGCCAGTCAAACACTAACACAGTTAGAACATGCCCAGGGAACACAGTTAACCCTTAGAGCACCCCCCCTGGTCAACCCCTTCACTGCCAATGGCATTTACACAGTAATCAGTGCATTTTTATAGCACTGATCGCTGTATAAATGCCAATGGTCCCAAAAAAGTGTCAAAATGGTCCGACATGTCCGCCGCAATATTGCAGTACTGCTAAAAATCGCAGATCTCTGCCATTACTAGTAAAAAAAAAAAAAAACCCCAGAAATGAATTCTCATCATCCGTAAACGCGGCAACTTTTGCGCAAACCAATCAATAAACGCTGATTTTTTTTTATATTTTTTTTGGGGGATTTGTATTTTAGCAAAAAGTAAGAAATTTGGGTTTTTTTGAAAAATTGTCACTTTTCTTTTGTTTATAGCGGCGATCAGAAATGACACAGCGATGATCAAATACCACCAAAAGAAAGCTCTATTTGTGGGAAAAAAAGGATGCAAATTTAGTTTGGTTACAACATCGCATGACTGCGCAATTGTCAGTTAAAGCGACGCAGTGCCGAATCGCAAAAAGTGCTCTGATCCTAAAGTGTGAAATCCTTCCGGGGCTGAAGTGGTTAAAAAAAATGTCCAAAAAATGTCAGCTTATCAGTGATCTTTTTCAGCTTTTACCAGCGTTATATTACCGCAGTTTTTTCTCTTTTTTTCACGTTTTTAAAGGGCCAGCGTTTTTTTTTTCAATTCATCTAAAACGTCCAAAAACGATGGCGATCGAGGTTTTTGGGTGTTTTTGAGTGTTTGAGCGTTTTTACATCTGAAAAACGTCCAAAAGAACCCTCTGTTCTTGGGTTTTTGTACAGCTCAAAAACGTCACTGCTAAAAACAGTTGATAACAGCCTATGTGTGCATGAACACATAGGATAACATGCTGGAGGGTTTATTGACTGTAGAAAAAAACGTCTGCAGCTAAAAACAGCTGCTGTAAACCAGTCATAAAACATCCTGTGTGCATGAGGCCTTAGAGTGCTCCAGATTGTATGCAAGATTTGCATCTGTCTGTGTATGGCCAGTCAGATAGATTTTAGTAGAGTCTCTCTGGCGATACTGCAGGCTGTCCTAATTGTTTTACAGCCTTGTTCTGCATCATCAAAGGAAGCTCTCCCCTCAAACAGAATAAGTTCACCCCAATTAACAAGTCACTGCGGGCATGATCTCTTGACATTTGGGGGCACCAATGGGATATTCGTGTGTCAATGTTGTTTTCAGCTGGGATTGTTGCATTATTGTAAAATTTTGCCAGCATAGAGGTCAACCATTTTAACCCTTGTTCTTCCAGACACATCCATAAGCCTTGCCCCTCTGCTGAATGTTTACACTGTTTATTTAGATGGCTAATGCCAGGCACTTATTATCTGTTACATGTGTAAGTATCTGGAGACTGTGGTGAGTTCCGTACTACCGGTCACCTCTCCGCTCTCTGGTGATAATGAAATCTGCCTTTCATGGGCTGATCATTCGGCCGGAATCTTTCCGTAATAATAAATGAATAGAAATGAAGGGAAATGCTATTAGGATAATTTGCTGTGGGTTATGAATTATTCATCCTGTGATTTCCTATTCGCACTTCTGAATCAATTTTTGAACTTCGTGGTGAAGTTCTCATGATGTGGCTCTTCTCTCCTTGCCTGGGTAATAGATTTCTTCTATTATTTAGTATCAGAGTTTTTTCTTTTTCTTATCCCGTCATTAAAGTCTACATGGACATCCCTGGCTTTTTTTTAAAGGTACAGTGCACTTCAATCCATCCTGTCATTCCTCTTTGCAGCTTACTGGCAGGATTGTACTTAGGCACCATGCTACCCTAGGCACACGTAAATGATGACACCATTTTATTAAAGCTCCACTCCTTGTATTATGTGATTATTGAGTCAAAAATTCTACTAGGATGAGCTATTGGAGGCAGAATGTAGTTGGCTTCATATGCAGAAATACCACTACCAAACAAGAGAAATGAGGGATGGTTTGGTATTTATTAAACTGTAGTGAGTCTTCTAATTCTTTTCCACATCTCTCGACATACCATTCACCTCCTTTCTCCTATAGTTCTCTTTAGCCAAAAACCTCCATTGGTGGCCTGAACAGTGAAATAAAATCAGGAAAAAAGATCACAAATTGTTAATTCTGAGGTTTGTTTTGCCCCCTTCAACCCTGCCACCCTAGACCCTGGCCTACAAATAACATTAAATACAGCCCTACTCACTGCTAGAATTTATCTTCTGGACTGCCTCAAATGTCAGGCAAAGCAAGTTGTAGCCTTATCCACACACTGGACATGTGATGGAGTCTACACAGAATCATATGACAAGGTGCTGTAGTTCCACACAGACTCTGTCAAAGTAAACCTTTGCTGAGCAAATATGGGACTGCCATTGATTAACCCTAAATTGCTATACACTTGTCTGTTATGCAGACTTCCTGGCTTCAGTAATTTCATAACCATGAACACAGAAATAAAGAAAGCCAAAAGAGTCAGACATCCTTATCATATCTTGGTCCAGGTAAGTGACTCTGTGGAGGGAAAGGGGAGCATTGATGCTCTTTAAAGGAAGAGGGGGTCACTGGTACTTTTTTGAGTGGGGGAAGTCACAAGTGCTTGGTGAGGTTAGGGTCATTGTTGTTCAGTGAATTACTTACCTGTCCATGGTCTGCATCCTACTCTGATTCCTCCTTTTGCCAGAACTATAGTTCTGCCAGGAGATCACTCCATGCAACAGAGCAGCGAGGAGCCAAAACTGGAAAGTTCATTCATTCATTAGGCAAGCAGTATTGCATGATTAAAACCCCCAGACTGTCCTGCAAAATCTGGGACTGTTGGGAGATATGCACTGATGTTCTATTATGAGGGTTCCGTAGAGCAAAGAGATGCAGGTACTAGGAGGAAAGGGAGGGGTGCCCTACATATGAGGGAGCAGGAGAGGTGAGGGGTGGAGCACTGAGATGAGTAAGGGAAGTGGAGACTTGCCCTACCTATGAAGGGACAGATGAGGGGTGGGGTAGAGTAAAGAGACAGGTTAGGAAGGGGCAGGGTTTCTCTTAGCAATGGAGGAATAGATGATGAGCAGAGTACATAGAGAAGTAAGGGGAACGTTTCCATAGTAAGCTGACAGCCCAAGTACAGGTACAGAGGGTAATGATAGGAAATTATAGGATAATTGTGGGGCGTCTCTCACACGCATCTACGCTATACACTAGGGTGATCAGACGTCCCTGGTTTCTGGGGACAGGCCCTGGATTGAGGACATTGTCCCCGGAGGAAATTTGTCCCCAGTTTTGTCCCCACTTTGCAGGGCGGGGGATGTCTGGTCACCCTACTCCAGGGGTCGGAAAAACATCAATCACGATCCACCCATCGACCACAGGTAGCCAACAGGTCGATCGGGAACACCGCTGCGCACACAGTCCTTCCCCCAGCCGCCATCGCCGCTCTCATCTTCCCTGCAACGCGGAGATCGGGAGAAGTCCTGGGTAGAAGGCGGGGGCTAGAGCTTCTGGAAATACCTTTTTATAGTAACCAGCAGGTGATTGGTTGCCGGGCAGTTCTAGCAACCAATCACCAGCTTGTTAATGTAAAAAGTTAACTCTGTAAGATCCCTCTATCCAGAACTGTGACTGCTCCCGTTCTCTGCTCTGCAATACACTGGTGTAGGGTAGGAAAGTACTACCTACACACTGGTGTGAGAGGAAACACAGAGGACACTAAAATGGGGGGTGAAGAGGATAGAGGAAACTGCGTTGGGGGGCACAGAGGACATTACAGGGGGGGCAGTATGTGTTTAGGGGACAGGGGACATTGCATGGGGGGGCACAGAGGACACTACAGTGGGGGGGGGGTGTAGGGGACAGAGGACATTGCATGGGGGGCACATAGGACACTACAGTGGGGGGAGGTGTGTGTGGAGGGGACAGGGGACATTGCATGGGGGGGCACAGAGGACACTACAGTGGGGGAGAGGGGTGTGTGTAGGGCACAGGGGACATTGCATGGGGGACAGAGGACACCAGCGGCGGCTGGTCAATAAGGGGCGCTTGGGCGCCCGCCTTCCCGCTGGGAAGAAGAAGGAAAAAAGTCAGCCCTACCCCTAAAGGAGGCGCCGGTATATTGACTTTTTTTCTTTCTTTGGCTCCTTGCTGTCAGCTGGCAGCAAGTAGTGAGCCTATTGGTTAGTCATAAAAGTGTATTTATGTGCGCTGAACAATCGAACCTACATAGATTGATTGGCTGCCATGAGCCAGTAACTGCCAGTGATTGGTTTGTCACTGTGCTGTGGGCAGGGGTGGGTTTAGAGCGGCTAACTCGAGGAGATGAGGACTCGGAGGTACTGTGCTGCGTAATGGCTGAGTTTCTGTCCCTGTGTAATGGCTGAGTCGCTGTCCCCTGTGTAATGGTTGAATCTCTGTCCCCTGTGTAATGGCTGAGTGTGTGTCCCCTGTGTAATGGCTGAGTGTGTGTCCCCTATGTAATGACTAAGTCCCTGTCCCCTGTGTAATGGCTGAGTCCCTGTCCCCTGTGTAATGGCTCCCTGTCCCCTGTGTAATGGCTCCCTGTCCCCTGTGTACTGGCTACCTGTCCCCTGTGTTCTGGCTACAATACCTGTGTACTGGCTCCCTGTCCCTGTGTTTTGGCTAACATACCCCTGTACTGGCTCCCTGTCCCCTGTGTTCTTGCTACCTGTCCCCTTTGTTCTGGCTCCCTGTCCCCTGTGTACTGGCTCCCTGTCCTCTGTGTACTGCTACCTGTCCTCTGTGTACTGCTACCTGTCCCCTGTGTACTGGCTACCTTTCCCTGTGTTCTGGCTACAATACCTGTGTACTGGCTACCTGTCCCTGTGTTCTGGCTACAATACCTGTTTACTGGCTACCTGTCCTATGTGTTCTGGCTACAATACCACGTGTAATGACTGAGTCCCTGTCCCTGTGTAATGGCTGCAATACCTGTGTTCCGACTACAATACCTGTGTAAAGGCTACAATACCTGTGTAATTGCTACAATACCTGTATAATGGCTCCCTGTCCATGTCTAATGACTGAGTCCCTGTCCTCTGTGTAATGGCTACCTATCCCTGTGTTCTGGCTACAATACCTGTGTACTGGCTACCTGTCCTTGTGTTCTGGCTACAATACCTCTTTACTGGCTCCCTGTCCCCTGTGTTCTGGCTACCTGTCCCCTGTGTTCTGGCCCCCTGTCCCCTGTGTACTGGCTACCTGCCCCCTGTGTTCTGGCTACAATACCTGTGTACGGGCTACCTGTCCAGTGTTCTGGCTACAATACCTGTGTACTGGCTACCTGTTAATAGAGAAAGAAACCAATTGAAACCAATGACCCGTAGTAAAGTTATTGTCCTAATCGCCACCCTATTCAGGACTAAGTGGGCCTGGGGCCAGTGGTAAAGGGAGAACTGCAAACAATTAAATGCATGGCACATAAGGCCATACAAAAAAGTACCACTTATGGCCACTGGGTTGAATTGTGGAGGACAAAATGACTGAAAATGTCTATTGAAAAAATAATTTTATTATAATTTTTTTTTTTTTTTATAACAAATTGCGATATACAAAGAACAGGACACAAGAATTTGAGAAATTCACAACTGTGCGACCTCCTTCACCACCAAAACGCCGAATGGCGTATAGGAACCCAATATTAATAAAAATAGATTATCACTGCAGTGTACACTACATAAAATACAAAACACAAAAGGAAAAGAAAAAAGGTCCGGACGTCATCCCCGCTATCATTCAAACCATCCATACCACATAATACCATGCATACGGGGTCTCCTATGACAGGAATAAAAAAAATCTCTCAAGCATGTATGTGGAAGTAGCAGCAAACAGGCTCAAGCAGGTTAGCATTAACTGTTGAAATGCCAGACCATGAACCATGGATTTCAAATAAGCTAGATTAGCTCAATTGCCGGAACTATGTAGAGCTGTGTGGAGAGCCAAAATTAGGAAGACCATAAAGTCCAAAATCTCAAGCATGTGTGTGGAAGTAGCAGCAAACAGGCTCAAGCAGATTAGCATTAACTATTGAAATGCCAGACCATGAACAATGGATTCCAAATAAGCTAGATTAGCTCAATTGCCGGGACTATGTAGAGCTTTGTAGAGAGCCAAAATTAGGAAGACCATAAAGTCCATGTAACTTTGTTGATTATGCTAGTGAAGCCACAAAAATACGTGTATTATAACACAAGTCCATCCGTATAATCACAGGGCAGGATAAATCAGTTCACCTGTGCAGACAAGAGCTGTATATCCTCATGGATGCGTGTCAGGAGATATGTATGCAGACAGGAGATCACTGCTGGGGAGGTATGGTCACAAGGTCACCGGGTGGTCTTATGTCCATGCGGACATGTCCTCAACCGTTTATGCTGTTTTACACACTGCAATTAAATGGAAACGGTCTCACCCAACCATATGTGCGTCTCCCCAAACGGTCGCATCCAGATCTATCTCCAAGCGATTCTTAGCGTGTCTGATTCAGAGGCAATGTAACCGCTGGTGGGTTAGCCATGCTGGCTGGCCGTGCTGGCCGATGGGATGGCTGCAACTTGGGAGGGATGGATGGCCCCACAGTAGCGTGGGCTAAACGGTCCTCCTGCTACCACAAACTGGATGGTCAGTCAAAGCGGGGGTTGACGCCGGTTATGACGTCAACGCGTTTCGCTGGATAGACCAGCTTCCTCAGGACTCAGGTCGCACAGTTGTGAATTTCTCAAATTCTTGTGTCCTGTTCTTTGTATATCGCAATTTGTTATAAAAAAAAAAAAATTTTATAATAAAATTATTTTTTCAATAGACATTTTCAGTCATTTTGTCCTCCACAATTCACCCCAGTGGCCATAAGTGGTACTTTTTTGTATGGCCTTATGTACTGGCTACCTGTCCCTGTGTTCTGGCTATAATACCTGCGTACTGGCAACCTGTCCCTGTGATCTGGCTACAATACCTGTGTACTGGCTCCCTCTCCCCTGTGGTCTGGCTACTTGTGTTCTGGCTACCGGTCCTTTTGTTCTGGCTACAATACCTGTGTACTGGCTACCTGCCCCTGTGTTCTGGCTACAATACCTGTGTACTAGCTCCCTGTCCCCTATGTTATGGCTACCTGTCCCCTGTGTTCTGGCTACATGCCCCCTGTGTACGGACTACCTGTCCCCTGTGTACTGGCTACCTGTCCCCTGTGTTCTGGCTACAATACCTGAGTACTGGCTACCTGTCCCTGTCTTCTGGCTACAATACCTGTGTACTGGCTACCTATCCCTGTGTTCTGGCTACAATACCTGTGTACTGGCTACCCGTCCTCTGTGTTCTGGCTACAATACCTGTGTACTAGCTACACGTCCCTGTGTTCTGGCTACAATACCTGTATACTGGCTACCTGCCCCCTGTGTACTGTCTATCTCCCCCGTGTGTACTGGATACCTGTCCCCTGTGTTCTGGCTACAATGCCTGTGTACTGGCTACCTGTCCCCTGGGTTCTGGCTACAATACTTGTGTACTGGCTAACTGTTCCTGTGTTCTGGCTACAATACCTGTGTACTGGCTACCTGTCACTATGTTCTGGCTAAAATAACTGTGTACTGGCATCCTGTCCCCTGTGTTCTGGCTCCCTGTTGCCTGTGTACTGGCTCCTTGTCCCCTGTGTACTGGCTACCTATCCCCTGTGTTCTGGCTACAATACCTGTTTACTGGCTACCTGTCCCCTGTGTTCTGCCTACAATACCTGTGTACTGGCTACCTGTCCCTGTGCTCTGGCTACAATACCTGTGTACTGGCTACCTGTCCCTGTGTTCTGGCTAAAAAACCTTTGTACTGGCTCTCTGTCCCCTGTGTTCTGTCTACAATACCTATGTACTGTCTACCTGTCCCCTGTGTTCTGGCTACAATACCTGTGTACTGGATACCTGTCCCCTGTGTTCTGGCTACAATACCTGTGTACTGGCTATCTGTCCCCTGTGTACTAGTTACAATACCTGTGTACTGGCTACCTATTCCCTGTGTTCTGACTACAATACCTGTGTAATGGCTCTCTGTCCCTATGTTCTGGCTACAATACCTGTGTACTGGCTACCTGTCCCCTGTGTACTGGCTACCTGTTCCCTGTGTTCTGGCTACAATAACTGTGTACGGGAAGTCCAGCGGAAACGTGAGTCCTGTTTGGTAAGTTGGGTTATTGGGTTGATGACCGCCGACAACCCCTTGATGAATTTCCGGTAAAAATTCGGAAACCCAACAAATCGCTGGACTCCCTTCTTGTCGACTGGGGCTGGCCAGTCTAGGATGGCTGAGACCTTCTGCGGGTCCATGGTGATTCCAGAGGTGGAGATGTTGAATCCCATGAAAGAAATGCTGGCGCAGTCAAAGGTGCACTTCTCCGCTTTGGCATAGAGACCGTGTTGTCTGAGGCGGGTAAGCACGCTTCTTACGTGCCTGTGGTGCTCTTCCAGTGAGAAGAACAGCATGTCGTCCAGATAGACAACTACAAACTGATCCAGGTAGTCCCGAAAGACATAATTCACCAATCGCTGAAATGTTGCAGGGGCGTTGCACAATCCGAAGGGCATCACAAGATACTCGTAATGTCTGAACCGCATTTGGAAAGCCGTCTTCCACTCATCCCCTTTACGGATGCGAATAAGGTTATACGCCCCGCGGAGGTCCAACTTGGTGAAGACAGCTGCTGTTCCAAGCCTCTGGAAAAGCTCAGGGACCAAAGGCAGAGGATACCGGTTCTTGACGGTGATCCGATTGAGATCCCGGTAATCAATGCAGGGTCTAAGGGAATGGTCCTTCTTCTCCATGAAGAAGATCCCTGCTCCTGCTGGTGAATTAGACGGTCTGATGAAACCTTTATCCAGGTTTTCGTCCAGATAAGCCTTGAGGGCTACCAGTTCCACCTCGGACAGAGGAAAAATCCAAACGGAACCTCAGCCCCTGGTAGGAGGTCGATCAGACAGTCGTATTGCCTGTGCGGTGGGAGGACATCGGCCCCCATTTTACTAAAGAAATCCAGGAAATCGTGATAGGGAGCTGGGACAGCCAGGAGGGATTCTGGTCGATGTCAGTGTCCAGACAGAGCACAGACGAGGGGTTTTCGTGGGGCTGTGGCAGGCAGTGGTGAAGACAATAAGAGGAAGTGAAGCACATTTCACCGGTTGCCCAGTTAACCTGGGGTTGTGAGTCCAGAGCCATGGGTTGCCTAGGATAACCGGGAATAGTGGGGACGTGATGGCATCCAGTAGCAGGAGCACCGAGTGTCCTCCCTCGGTCTTGGTAAGCCCAGGAGTGGTTTCTTGGGTAGCAGTGCCAGACTTAATAGTTGACCCATCGGCAAGCTTGACTACCATAGGATGTTCCTTGGGTCGGAGTGGTATCTGGTGGTGCGCTACGAAGGTGCTGTACAAGTACAAGGTGAGCTTTGCCACTTGGCAAGTACATCAGTCTCTCATGGTTAGTGGATGTGCACTTACCAGCCTTGGCGGGGCAGTTCCTCGCCAGGTGCCCGGGGCCTCCACAGTACAAGCACAGGTTTTGGGACAGGCGTCTTGGATGTTCCTCAGGAGTTAGTGACGGGCGAAGAAGCCCAATTTGCATAGGAACGGAGGAGGAGATAGCTGGATAGCTAGGAACTCTGGGCATCATCCAGGTAAGGCTTGTGGGCCCTGCGGAACTCTCAGCTCTGTGTTCCCGCAGACGACGATCTATCTGGATGGCCAGATTGATCAAAACATTGAGGGTATGTGGTACCCCAATGCGGGCCAGCTCGTCCTTGAGCAGCTCTGAGAGACCCAGCCTGAATTGATAGCAGAGTGCCGCATCATTCCAGGCAGTGTCTGTGCACCAGCTCCGGAACTCAGATACGTATTCTTCCGCTGTGCGGCCGCCTTGCTGTAGGGCATTAAGGGCTGCCTCTGCCGTGGCCGCCTGGTGGGGATCCTCATACAGCTGGGCCATGGCTTGAAAAAACGGTCCAAACTGGTGGTCTCCGGGGCCTTTTGTTCCAGAAGGCGTTGAGCCCAGGCTTGTGGCTCTTCTAGGAGAAGGGAGATTACCAATGCCACTTTAGTAACTTCCAGCGAGTTAGTTCGTGGCTGGAGGGCAAAGTATAGTTCGCAGGAGTTTCGAAATGCCCGGAGCTTCCTGCGGCCTCCTGAGAACCGCTCTGGCATGGGCACCTTGGGCTCATTTGGTAAGGCCACAATGGTGCATTGGACAGACTGGCTGGAGCTGGCACGGAGAACTCCTGTACTCTTGCTTCCAGGCGGGTGTAACCTTCCTGTAAGTTCTTCACCGCTTGGGTTAGCCCCGCAAGATGTGCACATAAACCATCCATTGGAGAGGTCACCTGCACAGACTCAGACATGGCTGTCCGTTGCTGTCATGTACCTGGTGGACGAGTCTGACTTATCTAGGGGATCCCCTCTTTTGCGGCCCTGGTTCAAGAGCCCTTGGTAGTGCAGACAGGGAGTTCTGGAGCACAAGGGGGCACGAGGGTTGGACTGGGTCACTGGTGGTATGTGAGGGTCCACTGAAGCTCATGCTAGGCAGAAGAATGGTGGTGCAGTCCGGGTCGGTAACAGGCTGGCAGTGCAGTACAGATGGAGCAGGCAGGCGGGTAGTCAGGTACAAGCAAAGTCGGCAACGTGCGAGCAGCGGAGGTACAAAGGAGCAGGCAAAAGAGTAGTTGTAGACAGGCCGGGGGTCAGGGCAGGCAGAAAGCAACAAAGTCCAAGTAAAGCCGGGGTCACAGGTACAGGAAAATCTCTTCAGAGTAAACACGGGGGTCACAGGAACGCTGTAGAATGGACAGCACCAATTGCAGGGTGCTGACAGCTTAAATGGCCGTTTTGGTGCCATATATGCACACGCACACACACGCTACGTGCGCCCGCGCATAGGCATTCCGATGGCCCCCGGATGGTTCCTTACAATACCCCTATCTGGTAGATGCTGTATATATCCCTCTGGTGATGCTGTATATACGCCTTTGGTGATGCTGTATATACCCCTCTGGTCATGCTGTATATACGGAGCTTTCAGGTTAGAGTTGGCGAACATCTGGCTAACATCCGGAAGGTGTTAGCTACTGACCATTATGTACCATCATGGAGGGGCAATAACACCAAGAGGGAGTTATCCAGACGGGAAACCTTCTGGATATATACCCTACAGTCTTATGCCCCCTATGGGCTTAACATAGAATGGGACGTAAATGCCTTCATAAATAATGCATGACTGAAAGTTAATATGCGATTGCGAATACCTTTTTTCATTCATGTATTATTGTATTTTATCATTTATTTTTAATAATTTCATTTTTAGATATTTTTAATGGGCTATTTAGATATGCAATATATATTGTGTACATGTGCTTTTGTGTATTTGTTGGTCCATATATGTGTCCGGCAGTATTTTATGGAATATTTGTTTATGTCCTGTGCATGGTTCCGGTTTGTTAGCCTGGGTGGCGTTGTTCTTCCGTCTTCCAGGTCCAGGTGCCAGGTCCCAGGTGTTAAATATAATTTGCATAATATATGCATATGTTTCATTCAATTATTGTTTAGTAACTTTTTTGCTAATTACTTTGTTACTAGTTTTTCCCGCTAGTTGCGGGATCAGATGCATGTTATATTACTTTGTAGCATGCTCTCAGGTCCGCGTGATCTTCTTCCGGTGTGGCTGGTTTAATCACGGTCTCCCCGGGAACGCAATCCACTTCCTCATTGTCTGGGTACAAAAGTCAATGTCTGCCTTGGTGGCCACACCCCTGACGATGTCACGCCTATGATGAAACGCGTTGGGTGGAGCCAAGGGACTAGGAAGTGGACGAACGGGCGCCATCTTTGTGGCTGGACGCCGGAATCAACATACAGGACGCTGTTTTTATTTCACCAACATGTGAGTGTATCTATTTTTTATAATAAACATCTTGTCAAGATTGTCTGCACTGTGCGCTGTTTATGCTTTATTATATGATCGTGCTTGCTTGCCACATGGGACCATGTTGTTGAGCCGTATTGGAAAGCAGCAGAAGGAGAGGTTGACTTGCTGAGGGCATCTGTGTGAGCCGGAGGGACTACCATATCTGGAGTTTAAACCAGGCTTACTCTGACCTTCCATAATAGAGGGTCGTCCTGTTCCGGTAAGGGTGCCAAGTGTGGTGGTGACACTGGTGATGGGCTGCACTCCAACTGCTACTCACAGCTTATGAGTGTGAATACTTTTTCCTTCAGCACATAGTTGGACTTTGCGCTGCAGTATAGTAGCACTTTATATTTCATTGGTTGGACTTTGCGCTGCAGTATATTAGCACTTTATATTTATTGGTTATACCGGACCTGTCTGTCAGCTGCATAACATTGTCCAGCATATACCAAGGACTCTAGCGCAGGATTGTGTTTTTTGTTTAACATGCTGTATATCCCTCTGGTGATGCTGTGTATACACCTCTGGGGATACTGTATATACCCCTCTGGTGATCCTGTATATACCACTCTGGTCATTCTGTATATACCCCTCTGGTCATGCTGTATATACCCCTCTTGTCAAGTACCTGATGTGAGGCTTAGATGCTAGAGCCCTCCCCTTGCGGCTAAGTGCAGTGCTTCCCTGGAGATGGGACAGGGAAAGCAGTGCCCAAAGATGCACGGTTTGCCAGTTAGGGTGCTGAGGTGACTTGTACACTGAGATGCCACAGGAACAGATAGGCATGTAGTAGACTGGCGTGCTTGTAGACTCCTTGAAGAGCTTGACAGGTAGTGGATTGGAGACAGGATCCGAAGCCAAGCCGGGGTCATACACAGAGAGACAAAGTTCATGCAATGAGTATGAGTAAGCCGGGTCATACACAGGAAGACGGATCTGTAGCAGAGTCGATAGCCAAGCCGGAGTCAAACAACAGGGTCAAGCCGTGAAGGTATTCAAGAGTAAACCGGGAGTCAGGAGAACAGGATCACAGGTCAGGATGAGCCGGGTCAAACAACAGGAGATCAGATCAGGATAAGCAGACACAGGAACACAGGGAAGCTGAGAGATAATCCAGCAATGCATATTGTCAGCAGCAGGTTTAAATAGCCTAGAAATTGCCAGCACCTGTCACGTTGCACACGCTTGCATCGGCGCGCATCTGCATGCTGCAGAGCGTGCTGTGGATCACCTGCTTGTACTGGCGCACGCCTGATGCAGCCATGATGGAAATTGGCAATATTGACAGGTCTCCGTCTATTTTCCTGACACCTCTGCTGATGCTGTATATGCCTCTCTGCTGATGCTGTATATACCTCTCTGGTGATGCTGTATATACCCCTCTGCTGATATTGTATATACCCCTCTGGTGATGCTGTATATACCTCTCTGGTGGATGCTGTATATACCCCTCTGGTGGATGCTGTATATACCCCACTGGTGATGCTATATATACCCCTCTCATGATACCGTATATACCCCTATCTGGTGATGCTGTATATACCCCTATCTGCTGATGCTGTATATAGCCCCCTGGTGATGCTGTATATACCTCTCTGGTGATGCTGTATATACCTCTAGCAGGGAGATATATACCTGCATTTCAGAGACAGTGTGCAGTGTTGTTTATGTGGAGCTGACTCCCTCTAGTGACAGCAAAAGACTATATCATCACATCCTGCTAGTGATTTATTCCAGCAAGAGGCATGCACTCTGGGGTTGTAGTTTGCTTGTGAGGATTTGCCCTCTGGCTGAACTGCAGTAGAACTACATTTGTTATCAGACTGTGCAGCAGAGAAGGATTCCTAGGAAGAGGAGGTGCCTCGTGGCCTAGCACAGTCTCTCTGGACGGCGGTTATTGATCAGGCAAGGCCCTGTGTGAATGGTGGCGGGACTGCGGCCTACTCACATCAGCCTAACAGTTCAACAACTTTGCAGCGCCACAGCGAGCATCAAGGAAGAACTGCTCCTGATTCCTGCAGTCAATTTGAACGATTGATCCAGGGAGAACTGCGGAGAAGGGCAGTGGAAGCCGGTCTTAAGAGCCACAGAGCTGGAATGAACATCACCATCATCTCCATCCTTGTCATCATCTTCATCCACAGCAGCAGACTCATCTTCATCCATTTGTCCTGTGGGGTGAGCGGGCGGAAGCCCATTACTGCAGACACTGTGTGCACATTACCTGCTTAAACATCTTCACCACAGTCAGAGCTTAGATCCCAGCACATAGGAGGAAAGCTTGAACATAAGTATTTGTACCCCTTTACTGGATTGTTGTTACTCATAGTTCCACAATAAAAGTCAGTGATCACAGTGAAGCTTCTTCTGTATTGCTACAGCCATAGTTCTTGTTATCCATACAGTGCCCTTCTAGGAAATCTGTTTATGATGTTTGCAGTTGCAATTGATATACAGCATCTCACAAAAGTGTCCCCTCAAAATAACTCAACACACAGCCATTAATGTTTAAACCGCTGGCAACAAAAGTGAGTACACTCCTGAGTGAAAATGTCCAAATTGGACCCAAAGTGTCAATATTTTGTGTGGCCACCATTCTTTCATTATTTTCCAGCACTGCCTTAACCCTCTTGGGCATGGAGTTCACCAGAGCTTCACAGATTACCACTTAAGTCCTTTTCCACTCCTCCATGAAGACATCACGGAGCTGGTGGATGTTAGAGACCTTGCGCTCCTCCACCTTCTGTTTGAGGATGCCCCACAGATGCTCAATAGGGTTTAGGTCTGGAGACATGATTGGCCAGTCCATCACCTTTACCCTCGGCTTCTTTAGCAAGGCAGTGGTCATTTTGGAGATGTGTTTGGGGTCGTTATCATGGTGAAATACTGCTCTGCGGCCCAGTCTCCGAAGGGAGAGGATCATGCTTCAGTATGTCACAGTACATGTTGGCATTCATGGTTCCCTCAATGAACTGTAGCTTCCCAGCACTCATGCAGCCCCAGACCATGACACTCTCACCACCATGCTTGACTGTAGGCAAGACACATTTGTCTTTGTACTTTACACCTGGTTGCCACCACACACGTTTGACACCATCTGAACTAAATAAGTTTATCTTGGTCTCAACAGACCACAGGACATGGTTCCAGTAATCCATGCCCTTAGTCTGCTTGTCTTCAGCAGACTGTTTGCGAGCTTTCTTGTGCATCATCATTAGAAGAGGCTTCCTTCTGGGACAACAGCAATGCAGACCAATTTAATGCAGTGTGCAGCGTATGGTCTGAGCACTAACAGACTGACCCCTCACCCCTTCAACCTCTGCAGCAATGCTGGCAGCACTCATATGTCTATTTCCCAAAGACAACCTCTAAAAGATATACCGTATTTGCCGGCGTATAAGACGACTTTTTAACCCCTGAAACTCTTCTCAAAAGTCGGGGGTCATATTATACGCCGGGGATTAGGGCCAGTTCACAACCACTTCCCGACCAGCGCCGTAAATAGGCAGCGGTCGGGTTTGAGTGGCTCTCCTGGGGCATAGCCTGCACCTGCAAGCTATATCCTGGTGTCATTTTTTAGAGCTGGCGGTCGGCCATCCAGGGGTAACGACTGATCCGGCTCAGGAGCCGCTCGGTCGTTAGCCCAGGGGGTGGGAGGGGACATCCCCCCCTCCCGCCGCCTTCCGCCGCTCTTCTCCGGCCTCCCTTCCCACCGGGAGACCGGAGCGACGATGCGGCGCATCCGCCGGCTGGAAGGAGACCTGACAAAAGCCGTAATCGGCTCCGATCGGGTCACGACGTCACTTCCGGTTTACTCGGCGGCTAATGGCGCCAATTTTAAAAAAGTGACAGTATTCAGAATCGCCGTTTTTTGCAATCTGAATACTGTGAAGTGCAAAGGAGGGATGGGGGGTCTTTTAGACCCCCCGGCCCTCCAAAAAGAGTACCTGTCACCATATATTACTATCACAAGGGATGTTTACATTCCTTGTGATAGCAATAAAAGTGATCAGTTTTTTTTTTTTAAAGGAACAGTGCTAAAAATAAATAAATAAATAATAATAAAAAAAGATTTAAATCGCCACCGTCCCCACGAGCTCGCGCAGCAAAGAAAACGCATATGTAAGTCGCGCCCACATATGAAAACGGTGTTCAACCCACACATGTGAGGTATCGCCGCGATCGCCAGAGTGTGCGCAATAATTCTAGCAAAAGACCTCCTCTGCACCTGGTAACCGATAAAAATTTTTAAAAACGTCGCCTATGGAACTTTTTGAATGCAGGACTTTGTCGCCATTCCGCGAGTGCGCGCAATTTTCAACCATGTCATGTATGGTGTCTATTTACTCGGCGTAACATCCTCTTTCACAATATGCAAAAAAATTGGGCTAACTTTACTGTTGTCTTATTTTTTAACTCAAAAAAGTAAAATTGTTCCAAAAAAATTGCGCTTGAAAGACCGCTGCGCAAATACCGTGTGACAAAAAGTATTAAAACAATCGCCATTTTATTCTCTAGGGTGTTTGAAAAAAATATATATAATGCTTGGGGGTTCTAAGTAATTCTCTAGCAAAAAAAAATGCTTTTAGCTTGTGACCACCAAATGTAAAAAAGTGGCCCGTTCACATCTAGGCGACTTGTCAGGCAACTTGAATCGCCTGACAAGTCGTCTCAATGCTGTGCAATGGAACCGTTCTAATAGGAGCGAATCGCTTCGCTCCGACTTAGAAAAATGGTTCCTGCACTATTTTCAGGGCGATCTCAGCGCGGCTTACATTGACTTCTATGATAGAAGTCTCCTCACAAGCCGCGCTGAGATCGCGGAAGAGGGGTAGTCTTATACGGTGAGAATAACCCAAACCCTATATTTTAACAGGAAAAGTAGGGGGTCGTCTTATACGCCCAGTCGTCTTATACGCCGGCAAATATGGTAATAAAATATTTACAAATATGTGAGGGGTGTACTCACTTTTGTGAGATACTTTATATACCATTCACACTACAGAGCGGCCTGAAGATCATTGGAACTTTTCATCAAGGAACATTGATTCGTCATAGCTTTTGGTCTGTTCCTCCTCTATTATAGGCCTTCAATATTGATCAAATCATTGATAAGTTATATTCACCTAAGAACTCTCTGTATTAGATCGGGCTGAATTTATTAGTCATTATTGCCTATTGATGTACCTGATTATTTGCAGTTTTCTGGTTCAGTCTTTTTCATAGATTATCCCACTGTTATATTTGGGGAGTGGGTAGTAGAGAGTGGCCTGACCATCAGAAGTCATTCTCCTGCTCTCCTGTGTCCCACTCTCATGCACAGCAAATACATCTGTGCTGGTTTTATTGCACTGAACCATAGAGTGTAGGAGTTGCAGAAGGTTGTTTCTGTGAGCTATCATTATCACAATTGTACTGTATTTGTTAAGCCCAGAGTTCCCCTTAAATTGAAATATTTGAGTAAATAACATTGATTTTCTCAGTCTGTGTGCTTCTCTTAATGTGTCCTATTTAAAGGGGAACTAACATAATAATACTTGAACCCATTATTGCCAGGTGTGCCAGAGGGGACTGAGACTGTTATTGGGGTTGAGAGGCAGAGTAACGGACTTAAGCGGCTCCTGCAATGGTAGCGCTACATACCCCTATCTGGTGAATGGTGTATAGACCCCTATCTGGTAATGCTGTATATAACCCTCTGGTGATGCTGTATATACCTGTAGCAAATGTCCTTAGGGCTGGCAGGTTGATGTGGTTCACCTGCTCACAACTGCCCTCAATCACACTGCTACTGGCATTCGGAGTCAGAAAACAGGCTTGCTCTTTGTTTTTGTTGTTTTTATTTGGGGATTGAACTTGGATAGGGATTGGGGTAGTTATGGGATGCCCAATGATCAAACAATTCTGTACATATGACCAGTATATACACTATCCAGTATATACAAATGGGTATATGACTAAGCGAACATGTAGTTCATGAAACGCATCAGCCTTTGCCTGTCCGCTGTTTGGTGTCTGCACTTTTTCTGTAATTACCTTTTATTACTGGATGCATTTACAATAAATCAGCCATTGCATTCAGCTCAACCTGTGTGCGGTCAATCTCTTTGCTCTACAATATACAACTCCTTCACTTCACTCCAGCACACTTCTTACTTCACTGCAAACTCCTGGTTCTTCTCTCCTGCACACTTCTTACTTCCACTGGTGAGACCTGGAAGGAAATTTACCAGCCTCCAACTTGCATGGCATAGCTAGCACATGGGAGACCTGATGTAGATTTATCAGGTCTCCGGACCACCCTTTTTGGGTTTAGGGGTTGAGATTCCCCTTGTGTAGAAAAGTCACTTTAGTTGGTGCTAGCTCGCCAACAATGGACTACAACTACCAGCCCATCCGCACGCTGTCTATGACACCAGACCCCAGTCTCCTCCTGCACCTTCTCCAGGTTGTCTTCTTCCCAATCTGTCTTGTGCATCTCACTCCCTTGGGCTGTGTCACTCACTGTTACTTGTAGTTCCTCCTGGAGATCTTGCTGTAGTGTTCTCACTCCTGTTTTTCTTTCCGCTCGCCCTTGTGCCTTTCCTCCAGGTTCTCTCTCTCCTCCTAGCTGCACCCAAGCTCTCCCAGGCCGAGGTCACCCCCCCCCCCCCAGACTAGGGGCTCCCTCAGGCCTAAACAGCCTCCACACTACATCTCAGTCACTTCCACCCAAACTTCTCTTCTCCCCCACTGGGCAGACCACAGTATTTAAGGAGGCCTGCCCCCTGCCAATCCAGGTTGGGTATTGGCCAGGGCTCAATACACTTCAGAAAGCCTCAGTTCCTTTTCCCATCCCCTTTTCTTTTTTTTTAAATCAGAGAAATAATTTTATTTTTCAAGAGAGAAAATAAGAAAAATAAAAGTGGCATTACAATATCGTCTCAAAAGAGACATGAACAGAAGTATCCGCCTATACAAGTATAATACGTCATTTACACATAGTGATACGTAGCTCAAATAGTCCTAACCATGAGATATTATGTTATTGCCAGTTCTACCATTACAGTCATATATATAATAACAAGTTTTTTTGTGCATTAAAAGCAATTAAAGAAAAATAAATTATAGAATAACAACCCAAAACCATATAGCATATGCTAGTACTTGTGACCCAAACACATATGACCGTGAATACACCGGGTGTCACCCACCAGAGCACACATCTCCTCTTATATTATTGAATTCTATTAGATCCCCTGTAGCAGCCTATCTTTTACCAGCTGGTGTGGTGCCAGACCTGGCAAATTCAACCAAGGCTGCCACCTTTTATAGAATTTATTAGGTACCTTGCTATGCTGATGTGTTAGTTTTTCTCTTATCAGCACGTTGTTGACCTGTTCAATCCATTGTTGCCTAGTAGGCACCTGAGACGTTATCCAGTGGAGTGCTATTAATTTATGTGCTATATAAAGTAATCATATGACAGCCAGATATTCAAGTAGTGTAAGGCGTTCCTCATCAAGGGCACCTAAGAGTCACACCACTGGATCCTGTGGGAGTCTAAATTGGAACACTTGCGAAATGGTGGAGACAACGTCCGACCAATACCTATGTAGTTTGGGGCATCTCCACAGCATATGTATTAGGTCCCTGTTATCCCTTTCACACTTTGGACACAAAGGCGAACTCCTGTTACTGCATCTATGGAGTTGCACTGGCGTTCTGTATGCCCTATGCAATAGATACACATGTGACAGTTTTTAAGAAGCCTATACTGGCATGAGTGGAGCAGAGGCCAGGCATGCATCCCAAGTTTCCCCATCTATAGTTCCTAGATCTTTCTCCCATCCTTTCCTACAAGGAAGTTGAGAGGCATCATGTGTAGGGTGTAGTAGGATAGAATATCCTCTAGAAATCATCCATCTCTTGTCTTTTTTCATTAGAATAGCCTGCATAAGTGGATGCTCAGTATGGGTAAGTGTGAACGAATGTGCCTGTGCCTGGATGGCATGCCTAAGTTGTAGGTATTTTTAAAACTGGGTATGAGGGAGGGCAAACTCCTGTTGTAATTCCAAAAAAGACTTGCTTTAGGTGATTGTAGCCATATTAGTGCAATTGTGCCAGAGAAAATTGAGTACTGTCCATGATACTTTTTTTATCTGCACTAACATACAATTTTTCAGGACAAGCTTCCGGGGTGTGTCCCCTTCTTCAAGGTCCAAGCAGTACTCAAAAGACTTAAATACTAAGCCCTTATATAATTGTGCCATATATATATATAATACCTGCTTTTTCCCAGGCCTGGAAATCTTGCAATTTAACTCCTTGCCGACCGCCGATCGGCAATTGACGGCGGCAAGGTGGCTCGTGAGCGCAAATCGCCGTCATATGACGGCGGCCGCGCTCACGAGCCTAGTGAGCGCGCGCGCGCCCCGGGGGCGCGCGCGCTCACTGTGTTCGGGGAGGGCCAGGGAGCAGGTGCAGCGGCTTCGATTGCCGCCGGCTACCCGCGATGGCCCCCCCGAGCGGAGGAACGGAGGTCCGTGTAAGTAAACACGGACCTCCGCTCTGTGTGAAGGGGGAAGGGATGTGATCACAGCCTTCCTGTATACGAAGGCTGTGACCACTTCCCTTCCCCAGCCAGGGCAGTCCCCCTACAGTTAGAACACGCCCAGGGAACATACTTAACCCTTAGAGCGCCTCCTGCAGGTTAACCCCTTCACTGCCAATGACATTTACACAGTAATCAGTGCATTTTTATAGCACTGATCACTGTATAAATGCCAATGGTCCCAAAAAAGTGTCAAAATAGTCCGACATGTCCGCTGAAATATCGCAGTACCGCTAAAAATCGCAGATCGCCGCCATTACTAGTAAAAAAAAAAAAAAACCCCAAAAATGAATTCTCATCATCTGTAAAGACGACCACTTTTGCGCAAACCAATCAATAAACGCCGATTGCGATTTTTTTTTTATCGCAAATATGAGGAAGAATATAAATCGGCCAAAAACGGTGAAAAAAAATGTTTTTTTATATTTTTTTTTTTGGATTTGTATTTTAGCAAAAAGTAAGAAATTTGGGGTTTTTTTGCAAAATTGTCGCTCTTCTTTTGTTTATAGCGGCGATCAGAAATGACGCAGAGGGGATCAAATACCACCAAAAGAAAGCTCTATTTGTGGGAAAAAAAGGACGCAAATTTCGTTTGGGTACAACGTCGCACGACCGCGCAATTGTCAGTTGAAGCGACGCATCGCCGAATCGCAAAAAGGGCTCCGGTCCTAAAGCAGCAAATCCTTCCGGGGCTGAAGTGGTTATAACAGAACTCCGGGATTTTCAAAAAATCCCCCATTAGTACACTACACTAAACACTAAACAGTTATTACATTTGTGAAATTCCTTACCTTTGAAGAGATATGTCCAATTTATTTTACAGGAAGTGCTCTCTCTCGTTCTCATGATGCAAGGCAGGCTCTGTTAGAAGAGTGATTGCATCATATTCCCTTCTTTCTGTTTAAACTACATTTCCCATCAGCCTTTGCAGATTTCAATGTATGTGGGAGGTACACTAGGCCTGTACATGTAAATGTGAACAAGCCCACTTCAACATGAATCACACCCCTCATTCTGCAGCCAGGCCCACTAACCAGTGACACACAACATGTCTTCTCTCCTCTTCAGCCACAGGAGATAAACTTATTGCTTTTAATTTATGTAATCATTACTGATCTGTACACACATCCCATAATGATATATTATACACACTGTACTCTGCTGTAATTCACTATTAGAAATATTCCTCCTCCTCCTGCAGATTTGAGATAGTTATAACAATCAGTGCTGGTATGGTGTATATGAGAACATCCCTGGCGGCACCACAGAAAGAGAGAGCCGGGATGTTTTATATCAGCATGTGACACAAGTCAATGTCGGCATGAGAAAAACACAAAAAAAGTGCAGTGCTAACTTAGCAATCAATAACACAATAATGGTGGAACCCTCTAATGTATGAAAATCTCAATAAGCTTCAATATCACCACGATATTGACCTCTGTGATATGTAACGTCACATATAATACACATCACACTGAGAATAAGACATAAATATGAAACTTTGCAGGGATGGTGAAAAACTGGAAACCCCTCCTACAGATATATGGAAGTGTACGGTGTCAGTAAACAGTGCAGCCTCATCAGTGCCGCTTATCAGTGCCCATCAGTGCGGTCACACCAGTGCCCATCAGTGCGGTCACACGGTGCCCATCAGCGCAGTCACATAGTGCCCACCAGTGCAGCTTATCAGTGCCCATCAATGCGGTGACACCGTGCCTACCAGTGGTGATTATCAGTGTGGTGACACCGTGCCCAGCAGTGTGGTGACACCGTGCCCACCAGTGCTGCTTATCAGTGCCCATCAGTGCCGATTAACAGTGCGGTGACACTGTGCCCACCAGTGCTGCCTATCAGTGCGGTGACCCCGTGCCCACCAGTGCTCATCAGTGTGGGGACACCGTGCCCACCAGTGCTGCTTATCAGTGCCCATAAGTGCGATGACCCTGTGCCCACCAGTGTCCATCAGTGTGTTGACACTGTGCCCACGAGTGCTGTTTATCAGTGCCCATCAGTGTGGTGACTCCATGCCCACCAGTGCTGCTTATCAGTGCCCATCAGTGTGGGGACACCGTGCCCACCAGTGCCGCTTATCAGTGCGATGACACCGTGCCCACGAGTGCCACTTATCAGTGTGGTGACACTGTGCCTACCAGAGCCGCTTATTAGTGCAGTGACACTGTGCCCACCAGTGCTACTTATCAGTGCCCACCAGTGCCCATCAGTGCGGTGACACCGTGCCCACTGCCCACCAGTGTCTGTGATCATTGCCCATCAGTGTGGTGACACCGTGCCCCCCACCAGTGCCTCTTATCAGTGCCCATCAATGCGGTGACACCATGCCCACCAGTGCCTCTTATCAGTGCCCATCAGTGCGGTGACACCGTGCCCCCCACCAGTGGCTCTTATCAGTGCCAATCAGTGTGGTGACACCTGCCCCCCACCAGTGACGCTTATCAGTGCCCATCAGTACGGTGATACCGTGCCCCCCACCAGTGCCTCTTATCAGTGCCCATCAGTGCGGTGACACCGTGCCCCCCACCAGTGCTTCTTATCAGTGCGGTGACACCACACTCCCAACCAGTGCCCCTTATCAGTGCCCATCAGTGCGGTGACACCGTGCCCCCCACCGGTGACGCTTATCAGTGCGGTAACCCCCCTGCCCATCCGCCATCTCATCAATGATAGCAGGGATTGTGATAAACACTGCAGAGTGCAGCTCTGATACGGCTGGGACAGGAGAATGTTACACATATCGGAGATTACATAGCAAACATGCCAGGCATTCCAGGAATAGCAGAGATCTCCTGCTATGACATGCATGGTATTCCTGGAATGCCTGGCATGTTTGCTATGTAATCTCCGCTCTGTGTAACTTTCTCCGGTCACAGCCATATCGGAGCTGCGCTCTGCAGTGTATATCACAATACGGCTGTGACAGGGGAAAGCAGAGCAGTGTTCACATAGCAAACATGCCAGGAATTCCATAAATAGCAGGCATGTCATAGCAGGAGATCCCTGCTATCATTGATGAGACGGCGGCTTGTGGAAGAGGGGGGGGCGGAGGGGGTGTTGCTGGCAGAGAGGAGGATGGAGGAGAAAACCACCTCTATGGGCGGTACAGACCAGGGGTTGCGAGACCCCCTCCGCCCACTGCAGCAAGGAAGTCCGTCCTAACTGCTTCTCCTAGAGGACTACAAGTGGGCGTGTCAGACCGCTGCTAGCAGTACAGAACGGAGAGGCTCAAGCGGTCTTACAAACTAGACATCAGAGGGGAATAACGGGTTTTCAGCAATTTCAGCAGGCTACTACAGAGGAACTACAGAGCTCAGAAGAAGATGGATGGCATAGTTGGTGAAGGTAGGAGTTACGCCAAATGCGTGTGAAGGGGCAACGGCTAACATGCGTCTAATATTGGACCACAGGGTATTTAACATATGAATAGTTGGACGGTCCTATAGTAAGTGTGAAAATCCCGCCTCTAAATAGGTCAGGGCTGGGCTAGGAGATCATTCAGGCATAAATAGGCTACAGACGAGATCCAGTGGATCTACCAGTCCCCAGGCCCCCAAATGTTGAATCTGGGAGGCTATATAGTAGTGTCTAGGATGTGGAACAGCCAGGCCTCCCCAATCTTTCCCAAATTGTAAAGAACTTAGGTTGATCCTGGGAGTCTTATTACGCCAAATTAGCACTCTGAATTGGGAGTCAATTTGGGCGAACCATTTACGGGTTATCCATACTGGCACTTTATGAAACACGTAAATTATTCGGGGTGCCCATACCATCTTAATGGGGTTTATCCTCCCCGTCACTCTCAGCGGCAATTTTGACCATGCACTACACTTATCTCTAAATTTATGAAGCAGTGGTGACAAATTTAATTCAAGGTATTGTCGTGAATCTGGAGTAATTTGTATGCCTAAATAACAAAAAGAGGATACAATTTTTACAACCCTCACACACTCTGGGACAGGGTCAGTCATGGGGTCTAACGGCATCAGAACCGATTTGTCCCAATTGATGGAGAAACCTGACAGCGTGCCAAAGTAATTAATCAGTTTCGTAGGGAACCCTGGGTATCACCCAGGTAAACGAATGTGTCTTCTAGGGAGATAACCTACTCCCTAGGGGGCGCGGATAAACCCAATGATACTCTGTGATGCCCTCACCTGAATGGCTAGCAGTTCCAACGTCAAGGCGAACAGCAGGGGCAACAAAGGGCACACCTACCCTGTGCCCCTGTGGAGTGGGAAAGGTTCAGACAGTTCTCCATTCACCCTAACTCTCGCCGTGGGGGCAGAATATAGTAATTTAACCCATGAGATAAAATCGGGGGCCTAGGCCGAATCTAGACAGTGCCTCCCATAAATATGGCCACTCCACACTGTCGAATGCTTTTGCTGCATCCAGTGAGAAGATGGCCCTATGTCCGGGGTTGTCCACTGGTAGTTGCATATTGAGAAATAATCTGCGTAGATTATGTGCCATGGATCTCGTGGGAAGAAAACCTGATTGGACTCTGTGGACCAATTTATGAACCACCTTAGCCAATCTATTTGCCAAGACCCTGGGCAGTAATTTAGCATTGAAAGTAAGGAGCGATATCGGCCAGTAAGAGTCAGGCGACATCGCATCCTTCCCTGGTTTCAGTAAAATGACTATAATAGCTTCATTCATAGACATGGGAAGTCTACCTTTGCTAAGGGCAGCATTATATAGTCTAAGAAGGATCAGTATCAGTTGGGAAGAGTGTCTCCCATAGACCTCAGTAGGCCATCTGCTCCTGGTGCCCTCTCATTATGTGCCTGACCTAGGGCAATCAAAAGTTCCTCCTCTGTTAGAAGAGCATTAAGCATCTCCATGTCTGAAGCAGCTAAGTGGGGTAGGGGATGTTCTCCTAAAAATTTGTCCAATTCTGCTGGGGTGGGATGTACCTTAGATGAGTACACTCCCATGTAAAATTTGCAAAATATTTGAATAATATCCAGGGTTGCCTGGTGTGCCTTACCCTGGGAGTCTACTATCATCTGAATGTGATTAGATGTCTGCTTTGTCTTAGTAAGCATGGCTAACACATGCCCAGTGTTCTCCCCTTCCTCATAATGTCGTTGTTGCAAAAAGAAGCATTTGTTTTCTGCTATCTGCAGTGCCACCTGTTGGGAGAGAGACTGCAATGCCAGCTACGCACGCTTTGTGCCATCAGACGGGGTGGCAACATAAGCAGACTCTGTCCTCTTTACCTCAGATATCACAAATGTTTCCCATGCTTTTGTATCACTCTTAATACTGTTAATAAGGGTAATGAACTGTCCCCTTAAATAAGGAATCCCACACCACATCTAGGTCCACAGTATCAATGTTATTTCTAAAGAAATTTTCCAGTAACCCCGGTATAGGGTCTGGATCTAGGATAAAAGACAGCCAATAGGGGTTCAGTTTCCATAAAGTTCTCCTGAAGCCTGAAGCCGAATTCCCCCAGCAGGCGGGCAAACGAGGTTGAGGTAGTAGCCTAGAACGTGTGTTAGATGGCGTGTGGGACAATATATCCAGATCATGGCCTAGATAGTTATTACAATCGCCCACTGCGAGCAATGGGACATTGGGATATCGGGCCATGTAGTTTGCCAGGCTGCCCAGGGCCTCAGCCGAAAATGGTGGAGGAATGTACACGCCCGCTATAATACATCTTAAACCATATAGGGAGCACAGAAAAAACACATAATGCCCGTCAGGGTCAATAAGCACATTTAAACCGGAAAATAGAGTCCCCTGTCATATTAGGATACTCACTGCCCTAGAGTATGAGGAGTGTATTGCGTGAAATTGATGGCTGAATTGCCGTTGTGGAAATTTGGGCATCTGTCCCGCAGGACAGTGAGTCTCCTGTAAATAAATCACAGAGGCATCCATATGTTTTATGGTACGTAGGGCTGCCAGGCGTTTGACAGGGTTATTCAGGCCCTTGACATTCCAGGAGAGAACTTTCAGTTTCTTTGCCATTGTTCCGTTAGTGGATTATCAGTTGGCACAGAGGCCAAAAATGTCATTGTATATACATCCAGGAAGTTGGCAGCCTTAGACAATGTATCTTGAGTGACATCTAGTGGATAAGGTGTTGTGTATACACCACACAGGGGTGGGTCACCACAGTACTCTGGTAGGGACAATCCAGGTAGCACAGTGTGGTCAGTAAAGAGGTTGGGTTGTTGGGTAGAGCAGAATGAATAAAACTGGGCCAACCGGACCTTAATTAGTGTTAATTAAAAAAAAAACAGCGACAATAGTTAGTCCACATAGGACCATAAAGAGGGTGGCAGTGGAGGCTCAACCAGAGAGTAGGGTGTCCCTAAAGTTGAGCTACTCTGCAGCAGATAAGGTAGTAGGAACAAAGTTATCTAATTAGCTACAACATAATGAAATCTGCCTTGACATAAGGTAATGCAGGTCAAGTATGAGGCATTAGAATACACCTACATGGTCCCTGAGATTAGGTAGGCGTCTGTCCACGCTCCCTCAAGGCCCGCAGGGATCTCTCCTCTCTGTCCAGCCATTGTGCAGCCATTGCAGGTTTTTAAAAAAGTGAGCCTCACTCCTCGCCACAACCCTCAACTTGACAGGATACAACATTGCATATTGCAGAGCCAGGGATCTGATGCGTTTTTTCACTTCTGTGAATTTTGCTCTCTGTTTTTGAAGTTTTGGCAAGAAGTCGGGGAAAAGTGATATCTTGGTGTGATCAATAACCAGAGCTCCAGCCATGGTGCGGGCCCTGGAGAGAATAGCATCTCTGTCTTTATAGTTTAAAAGTTTGAATAGTAATGGACGAGGGTATGCCCCGGGTGGTAATGGGCACTCTGGAACCCTGTGTGCCCGTTCCACAGAAAACATAGGTGAGAACGCATCAGCTCCAAACACTGAAACGAGCCACTTTTCAATAAAGGCAACCAGGGTTTTTCCTTTAGCTTTTTCTGGGCTGCCTATCGCTCTAACATTATTCCGTCTCATCCTATTTTCCAGGTCGTCCAGCCTGGCAGCATGTTGTGATGTGACATGAATATTATAGCTGAGGTCGCGCTGCATGGGCGCCATATCATCCTCAATAGAACTGACTCTCCCTTCCAGGGCAGAATTTCATTCCCGGAGCTTTTGCATATCCTGTCTAAGAAATGATATCTTATTTTTCACCCCCTTCAACTCAGTAGTGAGAGCAGTCAGGGGCATTGCACTGTCTGGTTGCTTACCTCCTTGGTTGTGTCAGCTTAGAGGCTGTGCACATCATCACCTGTGGGTTAAGTAATTTCCCCTCAGTAAACTCCACCCCAGTCTCCAATTAAGGAGACACTATTTAAGATCATGTGCTACAAGCCTTGCCGCCGATCAGTATTGAGTGTTTCACTTTGTGTGTGGTTGTTCCTGTCGTGAGTCTTTTCTGTTGATCAACCTTTGGCTTGTTCTGGCTATCCCTGCCTGCCTGATACCTTGACCTTTGGCTTGTTCTCTGTTCTTCTGTCTGCTTGATACTCCAACCTTGGCTTGTTCTCCTGGCTGTCCCTGTCTGCTTGTGGCCCTGACCCTTTGCTAGCCCGCTGACTATCTCTTGTTGTTTCCTGCGCTGTTGCTTCCTCTCTTCCACCTGTGACAACAGAGCGTGAGCTCTAGGGGACCACAACCTAGATCCAGTTGCAGCCAAATCCATCCTCACCACCAGAGGCTCTGGCGAACACCTACTGGCTCTTAGACTCTGCGCCCTGGGGAAACCGATGCACTAGCTCCCTGTGTGTCTGGGTCAGTGCTCCAGGGGCCATCTTCCCGCACCAGCCAGAGTACATTAGCAGCAGTCAGCTACTATGTCCACAACCTTAGTGGTGCGATTCGCACCCCAGCAATGCACATGTCACTTGACCCCAGGTGACCTGACAGACATATTACAGGTGGTCACTGTTGAAAATATGTCCCGGAGGGTCGGCTCTGGATCCTCCGGCGTCATCTTTATTCACTGCTAGGACTCTGCTAAATACAGCCCCAGGCAGTGAGAGACATTATGTGTCCTTGTAAAGGCAAGCAGGGTGAAGTAAAGAATTATCTGCAGGACATCTGGAAGGATTTTTGGCGGAGCTCACTCAGAACGCTTCCAGCTACATCTGCTGGTCAACCACGCCCCCATCCCCTTTTATGAAGAAGAGGGGAGGGTTTACCAAGGGTGTTGCTTCTTGCAGTCTCCAGCTCTCCCTGGGCCACTCCCCAGCCCAGAATCAAAACAATCAAGCCTGACAAGAGTCTGGCCTGACTAAATTTACCTACTCTCAACAAACCTGTCTCTAAGCACCTACCTATGCTACACTCACCCCCCACCAACCCTCAGCTGGTCCCTAGCTGAGGACATTTGAAAAATGGTTCCTGGGCCCAGGAGCAAGGACATCCCAGAACAAATAAAAAGGGAGGGGAAATGGGAACAAACTTGGATGGGGACTGTACAAATAAACAAGTACAAAAATATATTCCAATCTCAGTGGCTATTTACACCAGTACACAGTAATATACATTCCCATCTACTATCCCTACTACCAACTAAGAAGTTGACTCTCGCTCTATGCGAATGGACAGCCGTCCCATTCCAGGAATCCTAAGAGAAGACAATAATAAAAACAACAAAAACAGCGCCACCCCTGTGAATGTGACACTAAACCAAATGTCAACATCAAATCAAAAAACCAAACTAAATATAAATGTCTATAAGAATCCACAAAATAAAGGATGCAGCAAAGTCCTTGTAATATCTGATGTGCTATTTCTGGTAGAACCAGCGTGCATTAAAGTGCTCTTGAGTGCTCCACACAAATCTGTGCAAGAAATTGTGCCAGGTGCCAGAACCCTCTCCTGCCCCCACACACCAGAGGAAATGGACCATCTGCTTTTAAGTCAGAAGGTCAGCAGAGCTGGAAGTTAATGAGGGTGAATCTTGGCCATGACAACTGTGGGATCAGCCTGGTGTCCAAACTCACAATCCTCAGGGTATCAGCACTCCAAGTCATGTGTAGGAGGAGATACCACAATCTCCGTCATTGTGCCTGGGGATGGGGATATGAAGTTGAATTCAAGCACTGCAGTCACAAGCGTGCACCGCCTCAAGCAGACCTCCACCCGCCGCTCACTCTGCCGCCTCACTGTCCTCCTCACTGTGCTGGCCAGGCATGCTGGCCCTTGCAGTGGTGGCCGGTAGCAACGGTGATTTTAGTAATGCCCCTTGTCTTTCTGTACGGGACCACTCTAACACAGTCTCTCCCTTGGGCTCCTGCAAGCTTACCCGATCACCCTTACCAACAGGAAACAGTCCCAGGCATACTTCACCATTAAAATAAAGATTTTTGAGCACAAGTTCAGTGTACCCAGCATTTTAAGGGTGCTTGGCATGTTTAGAATCCAGTGAGAAATGTCCAGCCTCAGCAGGGCTCGGGACATATTTGTAATCCATGGGTGCGATCACCTGCCGTGGTTGCCATGGGCGAGAGCTCAGGTTACAAGTCACTGAATTGTAGGACATTACCTGCAAGTGTCCATTCCCAGTGCTGGTTGGGGCAACTGGGCAATTAACTGTAGAGCTTGGCAACAGCTCTTGCCCTTTGCTATGGACAATGGCACACTTGAAATAGCATGGTTCAGATGACAAACACATAAGTCCTTTCCCCTGGGTTCAATCCACATTTAAAGGCACATTAACAAAGTTCCTCAGCTCGGTCCACTTCGGTTGCTAGGGGCAATGACTGGCAGCATTACGTGAGAACAGGTGAATCTCAGACAAGCCCCCAAATGTAGCCAATGGCCCCCTTAAGGCTGGCTGGTTGATGTGGTTCACCTGCTCACAACTGCCCTCAATCACACTCCTACTGGCATCCGGAGTTAGAAAACTGGCTTGCTCTTTGTTTTTGTTGTTTTTATTTGGAGATTGAACTTGGATAGGGATTGGGGTAGTTATGGGATGCCCAACGATCAAACAATTCTGTACATGGGACCAATATATACACCATCCAGTATATACAACTCCTTCACTTCACTCCAGCACACTTCTTAATTCACTGCAAACTCCTGGTTCCTCTCCTGCACAACTCTTACTTCCACTGGCGAGGCCTGGAAGGAAATTTACCAGCCTCCAACTTGCTCGGCCTAGCTAGCACATGTGAGACCTGATGTAAATTTATCAGGCCTCCAGACCACCCTTTGTGGGTTTAGGGGTTGAGGTTCCCCTTGTGTAGCAGAGTCACTTTAGTTGGTGCTAGCTAGCCAACGATGGACTACAACTCCCCGCTCATCTGCGCACTGTCCATGACACCAGACCCCAATCTCCTCATGCACCTTCTCCAGACTGTCTTTTTCCTACTCTGTCTTGTGCATCTAACTCCCTTGGGCTGTGTCACTCACTGTGACTTGTAATTCCTCCCAGAGATCTCTCTGTAGTGTTCTCACTCCTGCTGTCATTTTTCGCTAGCCCTTGTGCCTCTCCTCCAGGATCTCTCTCTCCTCCTGGCTGCACCTGAGCTCTCCCAGGCCAAGGTCACCCCCCCCCCAGACTAGGGGCTCCCTCAGGCCTAAACAGCCTCCACACTACATCTCCGTCATTTCCATCCAAACTTCTCCTCCCCCCCACTGGGCAGACCAGAGTATTTAAGGAGGCCTGCCCCCTGCCAGTCCAAGTTGGGGATTGGTCAGGACTTCAGAAAGCCTCACTTCCTTTTCCCATTCCCTTTTCCAGAACGTCTATGAAGAAGAGGGGAGGGTTACCAATGGTGTTGCTTCCTGCAGTCTCCAGCTCTCCCTGGGCCACTCCCCTGCCCAGAATCAAAACAATCAGGCCTGATTCTCAGTCAGGCCTGACTAAATTTACCTAATCTCAACAAAAACCTGTCTCTAAGCACCTACCTATGGTAGAGGGTGCTACATACCCCTCTGGCGATGCTGTATATACCCCTCTGGTCATGCTGTATATACCCCTCTGCTGATTCTGTATATAATCCTCTGGTGATGCTGTATATACCCCTCTGCTGATGATGTATATACCTCTCTAGTGGATGCTGTATATAACCCTCTGCTGATGCTGTATATACCCCTCTGCCGATGCTGTATATACCCCTCTGGTGATGCTGTATATACCCCTATCTGCTGATGCTGTATATACCCCCCTGGTGATGCTGTATATACCCCTCTGGTGATGCTGTACATACCCCTATCTGGTGATGCTGTATATACCCCTATCTGTTGATGCTGTATATACCCTATCTGGCAATGCTGTATACGCTATCTGGCAATGCTATATACCCTATCTGGTGATGCTGTATACCCTATCTGGTGATGCTGGGCTGTATACTCCTGACACAATGGGTGGAATATATAAGGGGTGGGGCTTATAAGAAGTGGCAGGGGTCAAACACGAAGGGCGGGGTCTGGCGCCCCATCATCCTAAAATTTCACCAGCTGCCACTGGTGGTTACACTACAGGTTGATTTACTAAAACTGGAGAGTGCAAAAGCTTCTAACATGTTCAATCAAACTTTGACAAAAAAACTGGAAGCTGATTGGTTTCTATGCAGAGCTGCCCCAGATGTTGCCTTCTCTAGTTTTAGTAAATCAACCTTAGTGCAACAGAGCAGAGAAAAAGGACCTCAGTGGGTAAAGTTTCTTCTTGATCCAAATAGCAGGTTGAAGTCAAATAAAGGAAGCTGCAATCTTGTGTTATTGGTGTCATCCTCCACACCAGCAGTCCCCAACCTTTTTGGCACTGGGGACCGGCTGCGTGGAAGAAAATTGTGCTGAGGCCTGGGGGGGGGGGGGGGTGCAACATGCGTGGGGGTAAGT
>BLSH010248634.1:371162-398509 GCA_018402905.1 Glandirana rugosa | reverse complement strand
ACTCACTCTCATTTCATCAGTCCATAAAACCTTAGAAAAATCAGTCTTGAGATATTTCTTTGCCCAGTCTTGACGTTTCAGCATGTGTGTCTTGTTCAGTGGTGGTCGTTTTTCAGCCTTTCTTACCTTGGCCATGTCTCTGAGTATTGCACACCTTGTGCTTTTGGGCACTCCAGTGATGTTGCAGCTCTGAAATATGGCAAAACTGGTGGCAAGTGGCATCTTGGCAGCTGTACGCTTGACTTTTCTCAGTTCACGGGCAGTTATTTTGCGCCTTGGTTTTTCCACACGCTTCTTGCGACCCTGTTGGCTATTTTGAATGAAACGCTTGATTGTTCGATGATCACGCTTCAGAAGCTTGGCAATTTTAAGAGTGCTGCATCCCTCTGCAAGATATCTCACTATTTTTGACTTTTCGGAGCCTGTCAAGTCCTTAAACCACACCCCTTCTCATTACTGAGATGCACATCACCTAATATGCTTAATTGGTAGTAGGCTTTCAAGCCTATACAGCTTGGAGTAAGACAACATGCATAAAGAGGATGATGTGGTCAAAATACTCATTTGCCTAATAATTCTGCACACAGTGTACAAGTACTATCGTTCCAACACTCCACTGACAAACAAACAAAAACTCAATTGCCTTTAGCTCTTCAAACAACTCACAAATAAACAAAAAAATAAATAAATAAACTGCTCTTCTAGCATTCAATATTCTAAATTCGTTACTTCTATTGCCTAAAATCATTCAAAACAATTAAAATGTTTGCATATCCATAGAAAAGACTCACCACATTTCCAGACCTTTGGGTTTCTGCGATGTCCAAGATTCAGATTAATTCCTACTGCAAAGTTCACAAGAAATCTGTCCTTCTGGAGTCAGAGGCCTTCTGTCCTTTTCCTTATGGCCTGTCTCGTGTAGACCAATTGTTTTTTCCATGCCTTGGTGATCGTTATTTTAGCTCCTACTAAGATCAAGCCGGTCAGTGATTGCGTGCTTTGACGGATGCGGGGGATTTTCTGATTGAGGAGAGCTATCGCTGGTTCCTGTTTAATCTGAATTCCTGTAATCTTTCTTATGAGCTGAAAGATGTGATTCCAAAATCTCCTAATACGTGGGCATTCCCAGAGGGTATGAAGCAGCGTCCCTGTGTGGCCGCATTCCCTGAAGCACAGGGGGACGATGATACATACATTTTTGTCAGGCGTGCAGGGTAAAGATACCATCTGGTTATTACCTTCAGGTTGGCTTCCACTAGAGATATGTTGTGGATCCCTTTGAGTGCTCCAGAGAAGCGGTCATGCCACGTGTCCAGGTCCCAGTTGCAGTCCAGGTCTCCTTCCCACCTTGACATATATTTGGTCTTCCCCTGTGGTTCCACTAATGCAGCATAAATGAGAGATATGCCCCCCCCCCCCCATGTCCAATAGCTTTGAGCACCATTGCCACCTTTCTTCTTGGGTCTGAAGACAGTACTGTTAGTGAGTCTATTGCCTTTTTTGCCTCAAATAAATTGTAAAATTGCTGTTTGCATGTTCGTCAATTTACTTTTCGATAAGTGGATAGGAAGAGCCCGAAAATAGTATAAAATCCGGGGAAGTAGGTTCATCTTCACTGCATGTATTCTACCTACCCAAGAGAGGTTCTGTTTGGACCAGTGAGAAAGGTCTTGTGTTCGTTTTTTAAAGAGAGGAGGAAAATTTACGTTGAATATTTGGTCAATTGAGGGAGGTATGTTAATACCTAGGTATGGAATTGATTTTTCTTCCCAAGTGAAATGGAAATGACAATGATGAGGTTGCCCAATATGGGGGGGGGGGGGGAATAGATACGTTCATCGCCACGGATTTGGACATGTTAACCTTTAAACCCGATATTTGTCCGAATTCTGCTAAGAGCTTGAGAAGTTTGAGGGTCGAGATAAGGGGAGCTGTAATGAAAAGGAGGCGATCATCAGCAAATAGTGCGCATTTGTGTGTTTTGTGACCGCATCTCATGCCGGGAATTTATTGTGCAAGAATGAGGGGTTATAAGTAATCAGAATCCTTTTAACAGGAGAATTGAGGCCTTGAGTGTTATGGGATGCCACCTTTATGAAAGGTTTGGGTTGGCGTGTGTTAGCCATGGACATGAGAGGGGGTTTGTATAGCTAAACCCAGATGACTTACCCTGCAAGTGTGGGGGAGACCGAGGAACGCCACCCGGGAGCTGGAGAAATCTGTGAACTCTGCCAGTAAAGCCCGCCAATCCACTCTGACAACTGGGACTAGGACTACTGAAAAGTAGAATACAGATCGAAGTTAGCAAGAGAAAACTCAGAGAAGTGTGGAGGTGAGAGAAGAGTAGAGAAGGTGGATAAGAGAAAGAAATAAATTGAAGTTGAAAAAAAAAACCATAACATAACCTAAATTAAGAGGAATTCCTAACCTGTCCAGGACCAAGAAGTCCTGGGAGCAAGGTCGGCACCAGCCAACCCGACTCATTCCCCCTATACAGGGGGGCAAATAGAATAACAACCCTAACTTTGGTTGTACTTCTGTCGAGTAATCGAGAAAACATTCTCCGGTACTCAGCGGGGGGAGGAGCATGTAGTTCCGCTCCGGCCTTAGGGCCCCGCAGACCACTCAAAATAAACTACGGCCTGGACATGAACATATGCAAGAAATAACAATTAACCATTGAGGAGGGTGTCCCCAGGGACATAACTGAAAGTAGTATGTCAACCTATATATAAAGAAGAAAAAAAAAAGGGGGAAAAGAAAAATGGCCTCTATGAAAGTTTCAAGTGGCCTGTGCCTGAGAAGCCGCTACTATAGATCTGGATTCAGGGACTTGTTGGTCCCAGAAGCTTTGTTACAAACCAGGCTGTGCAGTCCTTTAAGGAAGGAAAAAGGTGTGCCGCTATCTTCTGTCAAAAGGGCAGTTTTGGTAAATTAACTCCCTGGACTAAGGGAGATGAATACTGGTGGGGGTGGTAGGGGGAGAGGCACCATAAATAGGGAAGGGGGGTGAACAAGAAGAATAATCCAGGTGTTGGTGTGGAAGTTCAAAGTTGAGTTAAATCCCCATTCCAAGACCTGGGGGTTGGTAACTTGTTCTGGGGTGACCTGCTTCTCCTAGGGCCTCAAACAATCAGAGAGTTCCATGGGTTGTCGGTAGGTACCGAACCGAGAAGGGGCAAGTGCAACATGGAGACACAAGTAAGAAACCAAAACAAGGGGATCCCAGTTTGTTCAGAGGAGTTTTCCTCTCCCCTTCCCATCAGTTAGGTATCAGGTGAGAATCTCTTTGGGTGCTCCTGGAGAAACGCCCGATTTTATGGGGCAGGAGCCCCCACTCCTCACAACAGCAGGAGAGGTAAAAGGAATATCCTTAAGAAGAGGTTTGTTCCTCAACGTGGAGGATGCAGAGCCTTTCGTTGTCTCTTGGGTTTCTGTTTGTGCCAAAGTGGAGCTGCTGGGCTACCAGGCAGGGGACGTTTAGAGGGGTTTTGTTGCCCCGAAGTTGATAGCTCCATCGCTTCTTGGGTAATGAGCCCCAATTGGGCTAAGATTTTTTCACCTTCTTGTAAGCTTGAAAAGCCTAGTGTTTTGTTGTTATGCTGAAAATTCAGACGGAAAGGACACCAATATTTGACCTCTTTCTGCGACAGAACAGAGAGTAGCGGTTTAAGTGAGCGGCGTCTCTGAATAGTGGTGGGTGAAATGTCCGCAAATATTTGGATTTGGTGTCCTAGAAGTGATAACTTGTCAGTGCTTCTGGATTTCTTCACGACTTCCTCTTTAATCGAGAAGTAGTGGGGCTTCACAATTATGTCCCTTGGGAGACCGTCAGGGCGTGGGGGCTGCAGGGCCCTATGAGCCCTGTCTAATTCCAATTTATGCTCTGAAACATCCAGCAGTAAATTTTTGATTAAGACTTTCACAGACCCCTGAACATCTTGAATTGATTCAGGGAGACCCCTAATGCGAAAGTTGTAACGTCTGCTTCTGTTTTCCAGCTCATCTATTTTAGAGAGCACATTATCGAGTTGGTCTTGGAGGGTCTGTATACATGAAGTTTTCTGAATGACTCTAGCCGCTGTCTGATCCACAGCTTGCTCTATGGTGTCTATGAGGGTACCCAAGCTTGTGATCTCTGCTTTTATAGAAGACGTTATTTGTTCAGCGTTCTGCATGAGACCCGCAGACAGCATCTCTGAGAACCTATTAGGGAGCTGGCTTAGGTCATGGTGCAAAGCATGTGGAGATGAGGCATGTTGTTGGAAGTCCTTAATACTCCCAGGGGTATTAGTAATAGCGGTAGTCTGCTGCCATGCCCCTTAATATTGATTCTGTGGACGCTGGGGAAGTTATGAGGGCAGCTGGGAGACCATCTGGTGTAGCAGGGTCTTCACTGGACAGTGCTGTGACTCCTGGTGAATTCAACCCCTCTGTACTGACCTCCACTGTGCCACATGGAACAGGCGTGGCCGCCATCTTGGGCCCCTCCATGGGGAGAAGATCAAAGTGGAGTTGCCTTTGAACTTCGCGTCTAGACTGCGATCCGGACATATTCCTTTGTCCCTTGCTGTTGCAGTGTCCTGGGGCAGGGTGTGCTGGCCGAATAGTGGCTTGATCCGGACTGCGGGGCTGCAGATAGGACGGAGCGGTACGGAGCTCCCGGCTAGCACGTCTCGCCAGAGGTCCTGTGCATTTCTGTTCATCAGTTCAAGTAAGATTCAGGCGCAAATTTTTACCCTGAATTCGCACCTGAACCGGACCCAAAAATGCACAGGACCCTTTTCAAAACCGGACCGTGGCCGCCCCGCATGTGTGAACCGGCTCCATTATAAGCCGGTCACATTAACAAGTTATGCTTATTGTATGGTGTTAAAAACGCATCCAATTCACATATATGTGAACCCAGCCTTAGTGATCATTGCATCACCTATGCTTATCTTGTTGTCACAGGAACTGAAAGTGAAGAAAAATCTTTTAAGCAGAGTTACAGACAGAAATAAGACCTTGACAGAAATGTTAACACCCCTCTATTCTATGCAAACTAAAATAAATTGGCTAGATTTAAGGTTTAATCATGAAATAAGCACTGGTTTGCACTTCTTCATCTCAGTGATAAATATATACTGGTAATTTTTCTTCTGTTTCATCAAAGCTGCAATTCTCTTTTTTTCCCTTTCTCACAGACTGTATTGTGATTAAATGACTGGAGGACACGTTTCTGCCAGTACAATAAACTCCAAAATGCTTACTAACCTGGACAATAACACAGGCAACATATTGCAGCTGGATACAAATCACTGAGGTTTTTTGCATAAAGATGCAGCACAGAAATTAATAACGCAATGAAAACAGCAGGTGAATTCCAAGATTCCTTTTTTGAGGTGCCGAGACACATTCTCATCTTAAAAAGAAAAAAAAACAACAGGTACGTGTGATTTATTCCACCTTACTTCAGACCGGGTTCACAAGTGCTATTTTATTCTATAGACACAAACCTATATATATTTCTTTCTCAAGTTTGTCGAAAAGGTCTAAATTATTCATTGGTAAAAATGCAGAGTGCTGCCGAGTTAGAAATCAAATCAAGTAAAATGCAGCGCAACAAAAGAGATGGAGGATCCACTCAATGCTGATCAGTATGTGTAATACTTTCTTCCATTACACTATGCTGGGGTTTGAAGTGGTAGATGCCTGATTTACTGAATGCTGTGTAATGCACAGGTGAGCAATGCTACAAAATACTCTTCCTTCAATTGGAAATTTTGTTAAAGCATCAGAATAGAATCAACAGCAACTGAAGAAACTAATGATAGAGGAAAAGTTCAGCTCCAAAAAGAACATTTTTACCTTTGGGCAGAGTAGGAAAGGATCAGATCCTCTGTCAGGTTTTTTATTGTGTAGGTGTCAAAAACAGAGATTTATAATGCCAAGATTTATTTTAATAAGGCTCTCATTTCATAAAAAGCCAATACATTTATGGTTTTCAAAGTGACCCCCTTCATCAAGGCTTGGTACTGCTGAATAAACTGTATACTGGACTGATAGAATTGCAGGTATCCTAAAGGGTAATTCATGTGCTCACTCTAGATGCTGGATAGGCCCCATATGGAGTAATCATGCTAACCACAGTGTCCCTCTAATTTCACCTGGCCAGCACAAGCTTTTGTAAAGAAATGACAGATAGGCTAGCTGGTTTGACTGGAAGGTCCCCATAACTTAGGCAGCCCATACATGGTGTGAGTTTCCTCAGACAGTGCTGACATGGGAACACCTCCTCCCAAGCAATTGTCTGCTCCCGGTGGGGGGCAGACGATGGCAGGGGAGGGCCGCCCGCCGGAAGAGGACAGAGATAATCGTAAGAGAATCTAGAAGGTTGGTTGTACCCAAGTTGATTGATCGATCAACGTGGCACATTCAGCCTGCTCATTAACGGTTTGAATCTCAGCCATTTCATAATTTTTGTTATGTTGGATGTTTTGGTCCCATGTGGAGAAGTCCTGGTTAACTTCACAGATTGAAAAAGTTTCATAGTAGTTGCTCAAATGAATAGCATTCCAACCAAAACAAGAGACACTTTTTCATTAGGCCCCTTTGGTATTTGGAAATTGAATCTGTCACACAAAGAGCCTGTGCAAACCAATAAAGGGAGTGATAGAGGTCTGGAAAGAATGTGTGGACAGGCTCGGTAGAGAGGGTATATGTGAATGGTGCACTGCATCTGCTGTTAGAGTGCTGACAGGGGATGGAGCCCCTCCTGGCTCCTGCAAGGGTTCAGAAAGACAGGGGTAGCCTAAGATGTCCTAGAGAGGTGAATAGAGTGGCAACCTCAGTCTGGACTCCACCCCTCGGAGCTTAGTCATGGGGATAGGGAACTATCAGGATGTGGGCTTGAACCTGGGACCTCTGTGTCTGGCATTGATTCTTCTCGCTGAGCTATCTGGTATGCTGGACAGCTCCCTTCCTGATCTATCGGACATCCTGCCTGATGCATTGGGGAAACCTGGCTTGTGTCTTGACTGCTGTTGAGCCTTGAACTCCTTGCTCCTCCCATGATCTTCCTATATAAACCTTGCCTCTGCACTTCCTGTTGCCAGATGATTGTGGTCTGTTCCTGCTTACTACCTGTGCTACTTCTATTGCTGCTTGGAAACGACCCCAACTGCTAAACTCTCCTCCTGCATCGACCTTGGCTTGTGAGGCCGACTACGAAACTCTCCTCCTGCATCGACCTTGGCTTGTGACCCTGATTACAAAACTCTCTCCTGCATTGACCTTGGCTTGTGACCCCAACACTGATCATTGGTCGAGCTATTCAGACTTTCTTATCTCTAGCAGACCAGAGGACTGAGCTTGTTTGACGTTGTCGGCCATTGGTCTCCACTCATTACAGGTATTCTCCTAACAGAATAATCTGGCCACAACATAGAGACCGCTGCACCGTCACGATCCCTGAGTGAACATGTTGTCTCACTACCTGAGGTTGTTCAAAATTTACAAGCATGAGTGCAAGAGTTACAAGGAGAAGTAATTGGGAACACAACTTGCGCAGCAACGCCTACAGATCACTACTAACTGTGATTCAAACCGCTTCCATGTGCCTGATAAATTCAATGGGGATCCTAAACTCTATAGAGGCTGCCTGAATCAATGTCGACTGCACTGTCAGCTACAACCTAACCGTTTGGCAACCCCACGCTCCAAGACAGGCTTTATTATATCTCTGTTCATTGATGAGGCCATGGCATGGGTTTTCCCATACTTGGAGCAAGACTATGAGATTCTGGGAGATTTCGAGGGGTTTGTGACCACCATGAATTTAATTAGTGATGATCAGAATCACAGAGCAACTGCTGAAACTGTTTTACTGAACTTGCGCCAAGGGAGACGTCCTGTTGCTGAATATGCTGCCGAATTTCGTTGATGGGTAACTGATACCACTTGGAACGACAGTGCAAAGAGCTTTCACTTTAGAAAAGGACTTTCTGAGAATATAAAAGATGAACTATCCAGAACAGATACGCCCAATGGTCTTGATTACTTTATTAAATTGAGCATTAAGATCGATAGACGATTTATGGAGAGATGATTTGAGAAACAAAGATCCATTGACTTTAGTTCCTCATTCAATCGTCAACCAAAGGCTAAATCCTTTGGCAGCTATGAACCTGAACCCGAACTTATGCAGATTGGAGCTCTCAGCTTTGCTGTAAAGAGACGCAGACGTGAACTGAATCTTTGCCTCTATTGCGGTCAGTCAGATCACTACGCCATCAGGTGTCCAAATTAATTAAGACGAACAAGACAAACCATTTCAGCAGCCGATTAAAGAGAATTGTCCACATCTAGGGAACAAGTGGGATCCATTACACAACCTTTGTCTTCCCTAACACAAGGAGAAAATTAGATTGTCTGTCATCACCCATATTTTACTTTAAGCACCACTCTTAAAGAGAGAGACCAGTTATTCTCCACCTCAGCAATGCTGGATTCTGGGGCTGGTGGTACCTTTATGGATTTGAAGTTTGCTGAAGAAAATTGCATCACCTAAATACCTAAAGCATCCCAAGTACATATGGAGGCAGTGGGTGGCTCTCTATTCACCTCCAGATTAATCACTCATGAGACTGTTCCATTGCAGTTAAGGATCGTGCCTGGGGGGGTGTGTCCAAGATGGCGGAGTGATCGGACGTCTTTTCAGGAGCTCTGCTGGACCTTGGTTCTACATTTATCCTCACCTGAGTCATAGCGCCTCTCTGATCTCCTCTGTGGACCGTGGATGCCTGGCAAACCAAGGGGGTGCGGTAAGGGGGGTAAGAAACTTCACTTTCCCCCGGAGATCCCAGGCCCCGCTCCTAGGCCTAGTCCGTGGCTGCAGCCTCAGCCCAGCATGGTGACGCAAACGGATGCCTCGGCCTCCTCCCTAGGAATCCCGGAGATGATGGCAGCGATCACCTCCTGCCAGGCTGCCGTAGCCTCGTGTCAGACGGCGCTAATAAATAAAATAGAGGCCATTCAGTTGGATGTGGGCCTTATACGCCAGGAGCTGAACAAAGTGCGCTCTCGCATGACGACGGCAGAGATGAGAATTGGCCATGTGGAGGACATGATAGCAGAACATGAGGGTGTTCTTCGTACTCTGCAGACCAAGATTAAGGCCCTAGAGTTCCACGTGGAGGACACCGAAAATAGGTGTCGAAGGAACAACATTTGGATCGTCGGGCTTGCAGAAGGGGCCGAAGGGAAGAATCCTACAGCCTTTGTGGAAGAGTTTCTGAAAACCCTCCTACCCAGCAGTCACCCTATTTCACCATGGAGAGGGCTCACCGGGTTCCGCCAAGGCCTGGGCCTCAGGGAGCCCCACCACGCACTTTCATCCTGTGCCTCCTGCATTTCCGGGACCGGGACAAGATCCTAAGGGTGGCTAGAGTGGCGGGTGAGTTGACATACCGCAACAAGGATATTATGATGTTCCCTGATTACTCTTTTGAGACGCAAAGTTTGCGAGCCACTCCTTTGATGCAGTCAAGGCAACCTTTCGAGCCAAAGGCCTCAAGTATAGCGTCCTTTTCCCGGCCAAACTGTGGGTGGTGGACGGAGAGACTGTCTGCTTCTTTATGTTGCCCAAGGAGGCGGTGGACTGGCTGGAAACCCTACCTCCCCGAGACTGATGGAACTACTACCACCACCACGTTGCTTCAGGCCTGGCAAGGCCTTTTATCAATGCTTTGCAGCGGTCCTTTGTTGAGACATGGTGTGCCACAAGACCCACAGCCTGGGGTTCTCCCCTGCACGTCCTGGGAATATTCCCCTCAGTACATGCCCGGGCAGTGCCATCCCTTATTTGTTTTTTCCCTGTAGGAATTTTCTGTTTCATATACAAACTTGGTCACCTTAACTACAACGGTTTCTTTTAAGTACTGTACCCCTGGCCTAGGCCAGGAGATCTCTCTGACTCAGGATCTACTATTACTACGCTCCGGTATCTCCCTGAGGGAGCACAACAAGTTTGCTTTTTGTTTGTTGTTTTTTGCTCGCTCTAATGACACTGGGACTGAGCAGGTAGCTATGGGAGGTACTCCTTAACCTGTGACACGTCTCCCAGAGTTATTGTTGCCTAAGGGCTGGTTGAATGGGATCCAAGCAGTCCCCTACTATGTGGGCTCTGCGGGGTGGGGGGAACGGGTTGTCGGCCGTTGCTGACCAAATAGAGACAAGCTGGTTTTTGCTATGTTCCTTTTTTTAACACACGGAGTGTCATTTTCAAAAGGTATCTAATTCTACAGAGCATGGACATATAGATTTAAACAGCACATGGTTTCAAGTGATGTTGGGGGATTTGATGACCAAATGTGTACGAGTAAACATGTCTGTAAAGGCCAATATCCTACTATTATTTCTTCTATGGTTTCAAGTGATGTTGGGGGATTTAATGACCAAATGTGTACGGGTAAACATGTCTGTAAAGGCCAATATCCTACTATTATTTCTTCTAGGGTTTAATGCCTAAGGTCACTGTGGTTTCCTGGAATGTACGGGGTCTTAATACAGGGGTTAAGAGGTCTCTAGTCTTCAGTTATCTCAAGAAGTATAATCTGCAAATATGTGTGCTGCAGAAGACACACCTCTTGGGATCTCGGACTCTGGGACTCACCCATGGGTAGGAATGCACTACCATTCTACATATTCCACCTACGCCAGGGGAGTCAGTGTCCTTGTCCCCTGCAACCTTCCATTCCAGTTGCTGGACCTCAGGAATGTACTGATATCTGGCTTCCCAATGGTGTTGGTGGGTGTGTATGTGCCCCCCCCCGGCGGATATTTCTATACTGGGGGAAATTATGCAGCTGACCCTTGCTTATGGAGTTGATAGTATTCTTCTGATGGGTGACTTTAACATGACCCTTTCTCCGGGCCTGGATAGATCCTCCCCTGCTTCCCGGTGGTCGCCTGGTCTGGTGCACTGGGTGGACACGTACCATTTGGCTGAGGTGTGGAGACACTTCCACCTTGACACCCACGCTTTTACTTGTCACTCAGCATCCTATAAAACGTTCTCAAGAATCTATATGATTTGTGCTTCCCAAGCCATGGTCCAGAAAGTGTCAGAGGCGACTATCCTTCCTAGAGGGATCTTGGACTATGCCCCAGTGAGGGTTACTCTGGATCTGGGTCCGCTGGTTGAGCGGTTGTGGAGGCTGTCCAGGTTCTGGATTGAGGATCCGAGTGTTCAGGAGGGAATTCAGGAGGGCCTTGCACAATATTGGCATATAAATGCAGGCTCCACCCCTCCCACGTTGGCCTGGGATGCATTTAAGGCCTGGACAAGAGGGGAGTATATAGGTCGTATCACTGCAGTATGGAGGAAAGCTGCGCAAGCCCTATATGAATTGGAGAAAGAAGTTAGCAGGACAGAGTCAGCGTACATAGCGAATCCCAACCAGGGCACTTACGGTGAATGGCAGTTTGCTCTTAATCAGGTGTCCCTACTGCGGGTCGACATGACGGAAAAGTCCCCATTTAATACAGCTCAAAGCATTTTTGAATATGGTAATAAAAACCGTAGGATGTTGGCTTGGGTGGCCAAAGGTCAGTACGGCATTTCACGCATCAGTGGTATCAGGGACCACTCGGGGACCCTGCTGCGATCCCTGAGAGACATTAATGACAGATTCCTGCATTACTATAGACTCCTGTACTCATCCAGAGTAGATTACAGTACTTCAGACCTTAACACTTACTTAGACGGGGTATCCTTTCCTACTCTTGAGGTTGAGACTAGCATTATCCTGGACAGAGACTTTACCCTTGAAGAGGTTCAGCTGGCAATCACACAACTCAAGTAAAACCCCTGGGCCTGATGGGATTTCTGCGGAATTCTATTCACAACAGAGGGAACTTTTGGCTCCCCAGTTTACGTTCCTGTTAGAAGGATTCTTTAGCTCGGAAGCCCTCCCAGATTCTATGACTGAGGCGGTGGTGGTCTTGGTGCCCAGACCTGGAAAGAACCCAGAGGAATGTTCCTCATATCGGGCAATATCGCTCCTAAATGTGGACGCGAAGCTCCTGGTCAAAGTCTTAGCAAATCGCCTCTCTGGAGTCCTGGAGAACATTATTCACTCAGACCAAACGGGATTCATGCCCAGAAAGGGCACCGACATCAACCTCCAGCGCCTCTTTCTCAACCTCTCCATCCCCCACGAAAATTGTGGTCAAAGGGTCAATGCCTCCCTCGACGCCGAAAAGGCATTTGACTCAGTGGAGTGGGGCTATTTGTGGGAGGTGTTGGAAAGGTTTGGCTTTGGGCCTAGATTTCGTCAGCGGGTACAGATGCTTAATAGGTCCCCAAGAGCTCGGATACGCATTAACGACCAACTGTTGGAACCGTTTCCACTTAGGAGTGGTACCCGTCAAGGGTGTCCTCTATCCTCACATCTATTTGCCCTTGCTCTAGAGCCTCTGGCGATCTTAATCAGAGGGTCTGACTGAGTCAGGGGGTTCAGGGTTGGGGCTGTTGAAGAGAAAATTTTGCTATATGCGGATGATGCTCTCCTATCTCTCCAAGATGCAAACTCCTCCCTGCAGGTGGCCTTGGTGAATATTCATTGACTTTGGTCGATACCCAGGGATCTGAATTAATTGGGATAAGTCTACCTTGTTCCCCTTAGACCCGGGATCGCAACCCAACCCAACTCCCTGTTAAAGGAAGTGAATAAGTGTGTGGGAACCTTCATCTGGGGGGGAGCTGTCCCTATGCTGACAAAGTCGACCTTGACCCTCCCCACCAGGTGTGGTGGATTAGCACTGCTGGATCTTAGGGTGTACTTCTGGGTGGCCGTTCTTGTAACAGTAAGATGCTGGTACACTCTTGATAGGGCTAATGCCGCGGTATGTCTCGAGGCAGCAGTCCTGGGATACCTGCAGGAGTTGGGGAATTTAGTATATAGAGGGCCTAGGGCCTATCCTCACTTACCAGACCCTACTAGGACCACTCTCAGGTGCTGGACGGTGGCAAGGGCCAGGTTCCGTAAGCCGAATCATTGGTCTCCAGTCACCCCGTTGTGGGACAACCCGAGCCTGGCCCACTTCCTCTCCATCCCTGACCCACAGACATGGGCCCGATGCGGGACCAAAGTATTAGGGGATATAGTGGCAGCTGGCTCCCTTCTTTCTTTCCCTGCTCTTCAGGCAAAATTTAATCTGCCTGGGTGGATGCTATTTAGCTACTTCCAATTGCGGCACGCCATGAGGGCGCAATTAACGGAACCCCCTGGCCTAGGTGGAGATCCAATGGAGGACTTATTGGCCCAGGAGACGCTAGATAAGCCCCTGTCTGCCCTATATCTAGAGTTACTTAGTGTAGAGTCTCCGAAAATGGAACGTCTTTGGGACCAGTGGAAGACAGACTTGCCTGACTTGGACAGTCCAGACTGGGAGGACTCTCTGGAGGATAGTTTTACATCCCTAATCTCCTCTCAGGATAAGCTGATCCAAATTAAATTCTTGCATAGAGTGTACTACACACCCCATAGACTGCATAAGATTTATCCGCTGAGGTCCCCAGACTGTACCCGCTGTGGAGAGGCAATTGGCACCTATGCACACATTTTCTGGGAATGCCCCAGAGTTCAGCGCTTTTGGAGGGAGGTATTGGATACCATAAATAACCGACTTCAATTGACTTGCTCTACCTCCCCAGAGTTATGGCTTTTAGATATGCAAAATGATGAACAAAGACCTAAATGTACTAGGTTACTGATTACATACCTGCTGTACTATGCGAAAAGAGAAATCATCCTTAAATGGAATCCCCCCCCCCCTCAGTAGTGTCTTGGGAAAAATCGATCAATCAAGCCCTTCCTATGTATAAGATGACCTACATTAATAAGAATTGCCCACCGAAGTTTGATAGGGTATGACAGTCATGGACTATGTAGGGGTTAAGACCTTTTACAAGGCTAATGTCCCGGAAGATGTGGTTGGCGTGCCCTGTCGAACGCCTTGCTCCCGTACTGTTTCAGAATATTATCTTGAAGGTGGTTATCTCTGAATATGTCATGATTCTTGGATGCTTCATTGTTCTTGAATTTTGCTCTGTCTGGATATGGGACTGACTAGGTTGCTGATGCTGTATCCCATGAAGTTGTAAACTATATACATTGTCTTTGACATAACTTGTACCATGCTTTTCAATAAAAGGAACATACTGTTAAAAAAAAAAAAAGTATTGTGCCTGGACATCAAGAACTAATATCTTTCAACCTGATTTCTTCTCCTCAATTTCCTGTTATTTTAGGACTACCATGGCTATCAGTCCATAATCCCACTGTTGACTGACAGGCCAGAAACCTTGTCTTTTCTACTGAACATTGTCAGTTACACTGTCTAAAGGAGGACGTCTCACCCACTGTTATCGGAGTGACATTGACTAACCTGGAAAGATTGCCCTCCCAGTACCAAGACTTTAAAGACATTTGTGATATGAAAAATGCAGACCAATTGCCACTGCACCGAGCCTATGATTGCCCAAAAGAGCTTGTACCAGGTGCCCCAATTCCCTTTGGTCACCTCTGCAACCTTTCTGAGCCAAAACTGAAAGAATTAAGGGACTTTCTACAATAAAATCCACCCTTCAACTTCTCCTGCTGGAGCCCCGTTGTTCTTTGCTGGAAAGAAAGATGGAACCCTGCGCCCATGCATTGATTACAGAGAATTAAATAAAATGACAGTCAAGAATCGTTACCCACTTCTATTAATACCAGAACTATTCGAGAGACTAAGTGTCACGGTCCTGGTGGTGGAGTCTGTCTTATGCAGGGAACAACCGCTCTTACACACCCGATTCGGGGACCCCTGGTAGTATAGACAGGAAGTCCCAGAGTGCCGGATGGCACGAGGGCTGGATGGTCACTGGTGGTGATGGGAAGCTCCAGGTAGTCGTGCAGGCAGGCGGATGGTCGTGCAGGCTGGGTCGGCAACTGGCGGGCAATGAGGTACAAAAGGATCAGGCAAAGAGTGGTCAAAGTCCAAGCAGGATTAGTTAACAGACTGGCGGCAAGGTACAGAGGGGTCAGGCAAGTGGATGGTCGTGGATAGCCGGGGTTGGTGCAGGCGGATGGTCAGCAGGTCAGATCAAGCCGGGACGGATCAAGAAAGCAGGAACAACACAGAAACAGATCACTGGGAACAGAGCTGATGCTCACAGGTACTCAGACACTCTAGAACGGACAGCACCTGCTGGCAGGTGCACAAAGTCCAAATAGCTCAGATTGGCACTGTTTCCGGGGCGCATGCACGCACGGGAGCGCGCACGTGGACGTGTGGGAACTCACCCAAAGGAGCTAATGGTAGCAAAGAAGTCCAGAAAATGGTCAGGACACACCGGGCACTGGAATATGGTCTATCTTCTCCTAACACTGCCCCCCCCCAAGGGGCAGCCTCCAGATGCCCAGCTTGATCATCTTGGCAGAATTGTTATCCTTAAAGGTTTGGATACAGTCGTCGGTGTGGAGGTTAGCTTCAGGCTCCAACAAGCTTTCTTCCAGCCGGTAGCCCTTCCACTTCACCAGGTACTGGACCCCACCACCCCTCTTTCTGCAGTCGAGTATCATCTTGACCTCAAATTCCTTCTTTCTGTTGATCAGGACAGGGGCCGGGGGAGCTATAGCTCTACTGGGGAAGGGATCAGGGGCCACCGGCTTCAATAAGGACACATGGAACACTGGGTGTATCCGTAAAGACGGGGGAAGCTCCAGCTCATGAGACCTGGTTGATCTTCCTACTAACTGACAAAGGACCGATGAACCATGGGCCCAACTTTTTAGATGGGCATGAGAGCTTCAGGTTCTTAGTTGAGAGCCAGGCCTTGTCACCGGGTTGGAAATTGAGCTTGCCCCGTTTCTTCTTATCAAAAGCAAATTTGGTAGCTTCTTGTGTCTGGGTAAGTGTCTCTTGTAAAAGTTTCCAGTTGGCCCTGAAAAACTGTGCAGATTCATGTACCACTGGTACCGTAGTCTCAACTGCCACACTAGGAAATACGGTGGGGTGGAACCCATAATTGGCCCAGAAGGGAGTTTGCTTAGTTGCAAAATGAGAGTTATTGTATGTGAACCACCAGGGGTAACAACGTGCATCAGTCGTCTTGGGAGTAGGCAGAATAACAGCGGAGATACTGTTCCAATGTTTGATTTGTCCTTTCGGTCTGACCATTAGTTTGAGGATGATAAGCGGTGGAAAAGGACAAATCAGCTCTCCAGAACCGAGAAGTGAACTGCACCCCCCGATCGGACACAATGTTCACTGGAACACCATGCAGCCGGGTGACTTCCTTAATAAAGATTTCTGACGTTTCCTTCGCCGTGGGTGTGCCCTTCAGCTGGAGGAAATGTGCCATCTTTGTTAACCTGTCCACCACCACAAAAGATGGTGGTATGCCCCTTAGCTGGGGGTAACTCCACTATAAAATCCATAGATATCTTGGACCATGGTCGGTCCGGGATGGGGAGAAGTTTCAGGAGGCCCCAGGCTTTGGTTTTGTCTGTCTTGTTTCTGGCACAGGTAGCACAAGAGCAGACATAGGCCAGACAGTCCTCAGAAAGCAGTGGCCACCAGAAGGAGCGCAGCACAAGCTCAGCGGTCTTCCGTGTGCCGAAGTGTCCGGCAAGTTTGTGGTCATGATGGACCTTGAGTATAGCAGGGCATAACTCCTTAGGTACATAGATCTGGTTGTGATGCCACCAGAGACTATCCTTCCAGGTCAGTCCTTGGCCAGGAGATGCAGATGAACAGGCAGAAGTTCTCCGAATCTGGGAGAGCAGGTCATCCTGTGTGAGCAGAAAGTTCCTGGGCTGTAGAATGGTGTCTGGAGGAGCAGGTGTTCCGGGTTCCGAATACATGCGGGATAAGGCGTCAGGTTTACTGTCCTTTGCTCCCGGTCGGTAGGTCAGGTGGAACTGAAACCGGGAGAAATAAAGCGCCCAGCGGGCCTGGCGAGGTCTGAGTCTTTTGGCCGTGCGGAGGTATTCAATGTTTTTATGGTACGTATATATCAGAATGGGGTGCTTGGCTCCCTCCAACAGATAGCGCCATTCCTCCAGCGCGGCCTTGATGGCCAGTAGCTCCCTGTCTCCTACATCATAATTCCTCTCCGGAGCAGAGAGCTTGCGGGAGAAGAAGGCCACCGGATGAAGGAGTCCCCTTGCTCCCCGTCTCTGGGAAAGGACCGCTCCCACAGCTGTCTCTGAAGCATCTACCTCCAGAACATAGGGCAGAGTCGCATCCGGATGTTTCAAGATGGGTACTGTGGTAAAGAGTCTTTTCAGGGACTGGAAGGTGTCCTGCGCCTCCGGTGACCAATGGAACTGCTGACCCTGTTTCGTAAGTAGAGTAATGGGGCCGATGATTGCCGATTACCGTGGGATCCCTTTTTTATCTACAGGTGCCGACCAATCCAAGATAGCAGTAACTTTCTGGGGATCCATGGTGACCCCTGTGACAGACAAGACCAATCCAAGGAACTGGATGCTACAGCGCTCAAAGGCGCATTTTTCGGCCTTAGCATACAGTCTATGCTGCCGTAAGCGGCTGAGGACACAGCACACATGTTTTCGGTGTTCTTCCAAGGAAGAAGAGAAAATTAAAATATCGTCCAGGTATATGATAACAAAAACATCCAGGTAATCACGGAACACATTGTTGACTAGATGTTGGAAGGTAGCAGGTGCGTTGCAGAGCCTGAAGGGCATAATGAGGTACTCGTAGCGGCCAAAACGAGTCCGGAAGGCGGTTTTCCACTCATCACCTTCTCTGATACGAATCAAGTTGTACGCCCCTCAAAGATCCAGTTTAGTGAACACAGTGGCCAACGCAAGCCTTTGAAAGAGCTTTGGAACAAGTGGGAGATGATAACGGTTCTTGACCGTAATATGATTTAGCTCACGATAGTCTATGCAGTGATGTAGGGAATGATCTTTTTTTTCGACAAAGAAAATACCTGCCCCAGCGGGAGAGGTGGATGGTCTGATGAACCCTTTGGCCGAGTTTTCATCTAAATAGGCCTTGAGGGTCGCCAACTCAGGTTCCGATAACGGGTAGATGCGGCCGAAAGGGACCTCGGTGCCCAGCAGTAACTCTATAAGACAGTCGTAGGGTCTGTGCAGTGGAAGTTGATCTACCCCCCTTTTTGCTGAAGACATCAAGGTACTCGTGGTACACTGGAGGCACCGCTTCACGAGTTTCTGGGTCTGGCTCAGAGTCCAAGCTTAGAAGAGAGGAGCCAACATTCCGGGAGGGAAGCAGGCAGTGTTGGCCACAGTAGGGAGATGGGAATTGGATAAGTCCGGAAGACCAGTTTATGTTGGGGCTGTGTGCCTGGAGCCAAGGCAGCCCCAGGATTATGAAAAACAGGGGGGACGCAATAACGTCAAGGATAAGTAGATCCTGGTGCCCTTCAGCGGTTGATATGGGAATTGGATGGTTCTCCATGGTCACCTGGCCAGATTTGATGGCCGTCCCGTCGACCAAGTGGATAGTCATCTTGTGGGCTTTGGGACGCAGGTGCACCTGGTATAGCGTAGCAAAAGCCTGGTCCACAAAGCAGCTACACGCCCCAGAATCAATAATTGCTGGAACTTGGATGCTCCCTCCAGGCAACTGTAAATAAATAAGGAGAGTCAGGTGAGACATATTATGACCGGCAGATGTGGTATCCTGGTCGGCCCGGTGGAGCCACTTACCGGCTTTGGCAGGGCAGGTCCTCACCATGTGTCCGGGTTCTTCGCAGTACAGGCATAGGTTGAGCGCCCGGCGCCGCTGTCTCTCCTCTGGGGTGAGGGACGGATGCAGAAGACCGATCTGCATAGGCTCGGGCATTTCTACCGGTGCGGATGGGGCTGGAGCAGGAGCCACATGGCTAGGAACCTGGGGCATCATCCAGGTTAGGCGGGGGCCCGCAGATGTGCCTGCAGCACGTTCGGCCCAACTTTCCCTGAGCCTTCGGTCTATTTGAATGGCCAGATTGATCAAGGCTTCCAGGGTGCCAGAAACCCTGACACGGGCAAGCTCATCCTTTAGTGGCTCTGACAGGCCTAGGCGGAATTGGTAACAGAGGGCTGCGTCATTCCAGGCGTTGTCAGCACTCCAACGCCTTCACTCCGCCACATAGTCCTCCGTGGTGCGCCGACCCTGCTGCAGGGCATTCAGGGTGGCTTCAGCGGTGGCTGCAAGGTGGGGGTCCTGGTATAATCGGGCCATGGAATCAAAGAAGTCCTGCAGGGTAGCCATTTCAGGTGCACGTTGTTCCCAAAGTCGATGGGTCCATGTCTGGGGGTCCCCTTGCAGCAGGAAGATCACCAGGCCCACCTTAGTGGCTTCTAAGGAGAAGGTGCATGGCTGTAGCCCAAAATATAGCTCGCAGGAGCTGCGAAAGGCCCGGAACTTGCTCCGATCCCCCGCAGACTTGTCAGGTAGGGGGACCTTAGGCTCCGACGGCAGTGCCACAATGGTTCGGGCCGCTGCAGCTCCGCCTCCTGATGCAGATGGTGCAGAGAGTTCACAGCCTTCAGCCGGGTATAGCCGTCTTGCAAGTTCTTTATGGCTTGCGTGAGCCCTGCCAAGTGGACGCACAGTTCGTCCATGGCAGAGGGTGTTCCCTATGCAGACTCGGACATGGCTGTCCGTTAGTGTCACAGTCCTGGTGGTGGAGTCTGTCTTAGCAGGGAAAAACCGCTCTTACACACCTGATTCGGGGACCCCTGGTAGTATAGACAGGAAGTCCCGGAGTGCGGGATGCCACGAGGGCTAGGTGGTCACTGGTGGTGATGTGAAGCTCCAGGTAGTCGTGCAGACAGGCGGATGATTGTGCAGGCTGGGTCGGCAACTGGCGGGCAATAAGGTACAAAAGGATCAGGCAAAGAGTGGTCAAAGTCCAAGCAGGGTTCGTTAACAGACTGGCGGCAAGGTACAGAGAGGTCAGGCAAGCGGATGGTTGTGGATAGCCGGGGTCGGTGCAGGTGGATGGTCAGCAGGTCAGATCAAGCCGGGTCGGATCAAGAAAGCAGGAACAACACAGGAACAGATCACTGGGAACAGAGCTGATGCTCACAGGTATTCAGACGTTGTAGAACGGACAGCACCTGCTGACAGGTGCAGGAAGTTCAAATAGCTCAGTTTGGTGCCGTTTCCACGTGAACGCGCCCAAAGGAGCTAAAGGTAGCAAAGAAGTCCAGAAAATGGCCAGGACACACCGTGCACTGGAATATGGTCCATCTTCTCCTAACACTAAGAACAGAATAGATTTTTACCAAGCTTGATCTGCGGGCTGCATATAATCTTGTTCACAGCCGACCTGGAGATGAATGGAAGACGGCCTTTCGGACAAGATATGGGCATTATGAATCCCTAGTAATGCCCTTTGGACTCTGTAATGCACCAGCTACCTTTCAACATTTCATAAATTATGTTTTCAGAGACTTGTTAGACCAATTTGTGGTGGCTTATCTGGATGATCTACTTATATTTTCAACCAATTTACAGGAGCACCGGAATCATGTCCGTACTGTCTTAGAATAACTATGAAAAAATAAATTATATATTAAATTGGAAAAATGTGATTTTGAACAGACCCATATACAGTTCTTGGGCTCCATCTTCTCTCCTGAAAGGTTGAACATGGAATCCAGCAAGATCCAAGCCATCCTAGACTGGCCTACCCTCAAGAGCATAAAGGATGTACAACGGTTCTTGGGATTCTCAAACTTTTACCGGAGATTTATTTAAAACTTTTCTAAAATTGTGGCTCCCATTGAGGCTCAATGCAAGGCAGACAAGATGGACTCTTTTTTATTTCAAGATTCAATTTTGTCATTTCTTACAGACCAGGATGTAAAAATGAAAAAGCAGATACTTTGTCGAGAATGTCTGGTGACTCTTCTACCTAATTAGAACCAGTAAGTATTATCTTACAAGACAGATATTTTTTGAGAGTAATGTACCCTGCAGAGCTTCTTTCAAAGATTAAAGAAACTTATAATAGGGACCCACTCTTAAACAATCCACCAGGAAATTTGCACATGGACTTTCATGAGGGCTGCTGGACCTTTGAAAAAAGTATGTATGTCCCTGAAGAGACACGACTTAAGGTCCTTCAATTGGTGCATGATTCAAAATCTGCTGGTCACCCTGGAATTAGGAAAACAGTAGAACTCCTTGCTCATACATTTTGGTGGCCTTCCCATTGGAAATATGCAAAGGAGTACGTTCTTTCATGTGAAACGTGTGCCCGACATAAAGTACCAAGCTCCCTCCCGGTAGGTCTGCTACAGCCTATCCCTGTGGCATCACGACCATGGGGATCCATGTCCATTGATTTTATTGTGGACCTACCCCCTTCCAAGGGATTTATAACTGTCATATTGGTGGTGGACCGTTTTTTTTTTTTTGTTTTTTTGTAATTCCTTTATTTTCCTACGAAATGGTGGACCGTTTAACTAAGATGGCTCATTTTGTGCCCACCACGAACATTCCTATAGCTGAAGAAACCGCTTAAAATAAATTTACAGACATGGGCTCCCAGATGAAATAATATCAGATCGAGGATTTCAGTTCACATCACGACTATGGAAAACATTCTGTTCTACTCTAGGAATTGAAGTTAACCTATCAACTGCCTTTCATCCACAATCAAATTGGCAGACTGAGAGAGTGAATCAAACTTTAGAGCAATATCCTTGTTGTTTCATCTGCTATCTTCAGGATGACTGGATCGAATATCTACCATTAACAGAATTTGCTTACAATAACTCCTGCCATAGTTCCATAACTCAAAGCCCATTCTTCGCCAATTATGGATGTCATCCATCTTTTATCCCCGGAATTCCTGTAGAGTAGAGTTGATCAAACCTCTGGAAGTTTGGGTTCTGCTGGTTCGGCCGAATTTCGGGACAAAGTCCGGGTTCGGGTCCGGACAGGACCCGAACTTTGACACGGACCCCGAGCCCCATTGAAATCAATGGGGACCAAAACGTTTAGGCACAAAAATGGCTGTAACAAAGTCCTGGAAAGTCCTAGAGGTCTGCAAAAGGAAGGAAAATGGGGGTAAGGGTCGGACAAGTGCCCTACAAAGAAATGGGGATAGGAAAATAACTTAAAATAATTTTTGAACTAAAATCACATAACAAAAATCAAAAATGGAGGTGGATGTGGACCATTTTCAAAGTGTGGGGGAAAAGCCTATTTCAGCTGCAGGGAGCCATATCAGTGTTGTAAAATCATCTTCAAACTGTGTGTGAAAAGTCTATTTCAGCCGGAGGGAGCCATATCAGTGTTGTAAAATCATCTTTAAACTGTGTGTGAAAAGTCTATTTCAACCGGAGGGAGCCATATCAGTGTTGTAAAATCATCTTCAAACTGTGTGTGAAAAGTCTATTTCAGCCGGAGGGAGCCATATCAGTATTGTAAAATCATCTTCAAACTGTTTGTGAAAAGTCTATTTCAACTGGAGGGAGCCATATCAGTGTTGTAAAATCATCTTCAAACTGTGTGTGAAAAGTCTATTTCAGCCGGAGGGAGCCATATCAGTGTTGTAAAATCATCCAGATCATTCAGTAATGCAGGATGAGATGTTCTGCAATCTGTCCCTCACATAGCCAGCAGCATCCTCTCCCTAAACTACCCTGAAAGCATATGACATGCAGCACGGTGACTCCAGCCCCATATAGAGGCATGGCTGTGATGGCTTCTAGGGAAAACCAGTGAAACACTTGTTGATTGGCTTCCCTTGGCAGCTTTTCAACACATGTAATAACATACCAGAACCCCTGGACCCGAACCCAGACTTTTTTTGAAAAGTCCGGGTTCGGGTCCGGGTGCCGGACACCCAAAAGTTCGGTACGGACCTGAACTTTACAGTTCGGGTTCGCTCAACTCTACTGTAGAGTCATCTTTACCAACTGTAAACTCAAGAGTGTCTGCTTTACAAAATAATCAGGAATTACTGAAGAAAACTTTACACAAAGTTCAAGAATCCCATAAGGAAATTGCAAATAGACACAGACAAACCATTTCTGCTTAGGTGATAAGGTCTGGCTATCCACTAAACACTTACCACTTAAACTTCCTTCTCAGAAATTTGGTCCTAAATTCATTGGAGCCTTCAAAGTAATTGCACAAATTAATCCTGTGGCCTACAAACTTAACCACTTCAGCCCCGGAAGGATTTCACACTTTAGGACCAGAGCACTTTTTGTGATTTGGCACTGCGTCACTTTAACTGACAATTGCGCGGTCGTGCGGCGTTGTACCCAAACAAAATTTGTGTCCTTTTTTTCCCACAAATAGAGCTTTCTTTTGGTGGTATTTGATCACCATTTCTGATTGCCGCTATAAACAAAAGAAGAGCGACAATTTTGCAAAAAAAAAAAACAAATTTATTACTTTTGCTAAAATACAAATATAAAAAAAATATAAAAATATATTTTTTTCCATCGGTTTTGGCCGATTTATATTCTTCCTCATATTTTTGGTAATAAGAAATCACAATCGGCTTTTATTGATTGGTTTGCGCAAAAGTTGCCGCGTTTACGGACAATGAGAATTCATTTCTGGGGTTTTTATTTTTTTTAAATATTTTACTAGTAATGGCGGCGATCTGCAATTTTTAGCGGTACTGCGATATTGGGGCGGACATGACGGACCACTTTGACACTTTTTTGGGACCATTGGCATTTATACAGCGATCAGTGCTATAAAAATGCACTGATTACTGTGTAAATGCCATTGGCAGTGAAGGGGTTAACCTGCAGGGGGCGCTCTAAGGATTAACTGTGTTCCCTGGGCGTGTTCTAACTGTGTGTGGGCTGCCCTGGCTGGGGAAAGGGGATGATCACGGCTTCCATTTAGAGGAAGCCTGTGATCATCGCCCTTCCCCCTCTAACAGAACGGAGATCCGTGTTTACATACACGGACCTCCGTTCTTTCACTACGGGGGGGGCATTGCGGGTAGCCGGAGGCGATCGAGTCTGCCCTACCCGCTCCTGGCCCCCCCCCGCACACAGTGAGCGCGCACGCTCACAGCACTAGTTATCACAGTTATCGTTGTATGACGGCGGTTTGCGATAACGAGCCACTCTGTCGCCATCAGACTGCGGTTGGCAAGTGGTTAAACTACCACCCTCTATGAAGATCCATCTTTTAAAGCCTTTCAGAAATAATCCTTTTTCTCGTCTTACACATCCCCCACCAGACCCTGTCCAGGTGCAAGGGGAAGAAGAATTCAATTTGGATAAGATTCTTGACGCCTGTATACATTGTGGTGAACTACAATACCTATTAAGATGGAAAGGCTATGGACCACAGGAGAAGTCTTGGGAGCCTGAGGAGCACATTCCTGCCCCTAGACTAATAATAAAATTGCACCAGAGATTTCCTCAAAAACCTAAGACATCTAGAGGATGTTGTGAGAAGAGGGGAGTACTGTCAGGACCTAGGCTTCAACTTGGGACCTCTTCTGTGTCTGGCATTGATTCTTCTCACTGAGCTATCTGGGATGCTGGACAGCTCCCTGCCTGATCTATTGCACAACCTGCCTGATCCATTGGTAAGCCCTGCCTTGTGTCTTGATTGCTGTTGAACCTTGAACTCCTTGCTCCTCCCATGAACTTCCCATAAACCTTGCCTCTGCACTTCCTGTTGCCAGATTATTGTGGTCTGTTGCTGCTTGGAAACAACTCTGGCTTATTGAAACTCTCCTCCTGCATCAACCTTGATTTGTGACCCCGGCTACGAAACTCTCCTCCTGCATCAACCTTGATTTGTGACCCCGAGTACGAAACTCTCCTCCTGCATCGACCTTGGCTTGTGACCCCAACACTGATCATTGGTCTAGCTATTCAGACTACCCTATCTCTAGCAGACTAGAGGACTGAGCTTGTCTGACATTGTCAGCCATTGGTCTCCACTCATTACAGGTATTCTCCTAAAAGGAACTCATGCGTATGGGGAGTTTTTAAAGTGTTACTAAAGGTTAATTTTGTTTCTTAAAATATAACAAACATGTCATATTTACCTCCTCTGTGCAATGGGTTTTGCACAGAGTGGCCCCGATCCTCCTCTTCTGGAGTACCTCAGTGGCACTCCTGGCTCTTCCTCTTCTCAAGTGCCCCGTCAGAGAAGCGCTTTCCCTGGGAGCACTCATGCGGGAGCGCTCTCGAGTCCTGCTGCTGCCTCCATTGACACAGATAACAGGACTCGGCCCCACCCCCAGCTCCTGTGTCATTGGATTTGATTAACAGCAGCGGGAGCAAATGGTTCCTCCTGCTGCTATCGATCTATCCAATGAGGACCCAAGCCAGCGGCTGGAGCTGCTAGGCTCGTCCCCACCACTGGAACAATCAGGTTCAGGTAAGTAAAAGGGCAGCTGCTGCAGTGCAGGAGGTTTTTCACCTTAATGAATAGAATGCATTAAGGTGAAAAACCTCTAGATTTTACAACCCCTTTCACACTGGGGCCGGCCGAGCGTCAGTGGCAAAGTGCCGCTAGTTTAGCGGCACTTTACCGCTGTTATAGTGGTGTCTTGGCGTCGCTATTCGGCGGCAGTGGGGAGCTTTAAACCCCCTAAGAAGGGGTCAAAAGCGCCGGCGCGCCGCTTCCGGATCGGTGTTCAGCCGCTTCGGAAGAGTTGCCCATTCATTCCAATGGGTGGGTCGGTGGAGGAGCAGTGTATACACCGCTCCCACACCACCCCAAAGATGCAGGAGTCTTTACCCATCCTGCAAGTGCAAGTGGATGGGGGGGGGAGTTTTTCAGGCGCTTTACAGGCGCTATTTTTAGTGGTGAAGTGCCTGAAAAATGTTCCGGTGTGAAAATGGTCATCATTGGTAGTCACTCATTAAGTGTAAAGAGATAGCAGATGTCTGTGGTTCATGTGGTTGGTATAAGGCTAGGTTCACGCTAGTCCGAGAATTGGACCGACATTAGGAGCAGAAGTCGCATTACGTCACAAAAACAATGATTCCCCATATTAAAGCCATCTTAACTGGTCCGACACAAGTCGGACTGACTTTGGAAAAGGTTCCTGTACTACTTTTGTCCAACTTTGATCCTACTTCAGCCAATTGAAAAACATTGAAGTCGGATCAAAGTCGGATCACCCCTGTTGACGTCAGTTTACCTGACGAAACGCTGTTGGGCAACGTGACAACCGAATGTCACTTCCGCTCCTTTGGAACGCAGGTGGAGCGCTCGGCGTGTCCCCTGCATTTTTTGAATTTGCTTTTTATTTTACAAATTTTAAATAAATACTAAGACTTACTTCACGGTGCAAGCATCCTTGATTTTTACATGGGCCGAGTGGACCTCGGCTGCTGACACCGTGGAAATGCTACTTAACCACAAGCACTTCTGATCTCTGTGATGGGGATCACAGGGATCTGGTAAGTAGGCATTTTTGTCATCTCTCACTGGTGGAGGATTGCACAGTCACTTTACTTCATCTGAAGATCTGGATTGATGCACTTTTGGCAATTCAATGGAGATTGTGAAGTCACCTTACTCTGCATTTGATATTCAGCTATACTGGACAAAACTTTGCTATTTTGCACATTGAAGTTGGACTTTTTATTATTCATTGTCATACCGCAAAGGGTATTAAGGACCACTATCTGTTATTCATCGGACACAGTTTTGCTAAATTTGCACATTGAATTGGACTTTATGATTGATTCACAGTCCTTTTTTTACCTTTATTTTATTTTATTTTATACCCTCAACATGGGGAGTATGGGTGACTTGGGGCAGGGGGGGCTCCAAAGCACCTTGTCCCCATGTTGATACGGACAAGGGCCTCTTTCCTACAGCTTTTGCCGATGGTTGTCAGGGTCTGCAGGCGGAGGCTTATCGGTATCTGGATGTCACGTACCTGGTAGGCGAGTCTGACTTATGCAGTAGGCAACCTCCCTTACTCACCTGACTCGGGAACCCCTGGTAGAGCAGACAGGGGGCTCGGGAGTACAGGAGCAATTGCTTGAGACGGACATGGGCTGGTGAGAAAACGGACAAGGAGACATGGCGTGGCGGTCGGTCAACGGCTGGGTCGGGCGTGCTGGTGCGAAGACGACGTGCTCGCGAGGTTGCCTGGATAATGGTAGTAGTCACTAGGTCAGGCTGGGAGCACGAGAGGACATGAGGGCTCGGGGGACAGACGAGATGGTCCCCAAGGGCTCAGTCCACTCATTCCCTCCAACGGATGACGTATTCAGTCTGAGCGGATGGTCCATGCACTGTAGGTCTATGGCTATTCGGAGGCGGACGTCTGGGACTGTTGGTAGCCGTTTTCGACATCCTTTCTCCGGGAA
>BLSH010248634.1:299215-316309 GCA_018402905.1 Glandirana rugosa | reverse complement strand
GTGTGTATAAAATGTTTTTTTTGGTTTGTTTTTTTTTTGTTTTTTTTGGTTGAACTGGATGGACTTGTGTCTTTTTTCAACCTGACTAACTATGTAACTATGTAATTGAGTGAGTATGTTTATTTAGAAAAAGAAGGGGCTGGTAAATTACATATTTACTAGCCCCTTCCACCGCTCTCCATCCTGAATCATCCCTCGCAACAGCTGGGAGGAAAGGAGGGAGGCCAGTAGCACTGTGGGGCGGGTGAGGGCAACACAGGATGAAGTCCAGGCAGTAGGGGGAATCTGCACAGCATGTAGTGATTAGGGTGTGCCCAGGCACACCTGGCACTCTTCCTGTGCACGCCTATGCACTTACTCATATGCAGTACATCATAGGATCTGGAGAGGTGCTCACAGTGAAAGCACAGATGCATTCTTAAATAGTGTGGCAATCAAGGGAAAAGCACCTGCACACTCGTGTGGGGCGGATGGGGGGGGGGTCGCCCGGCATCACAGATGACATCATATAAGAGCACTAAACCCTGCTGCATTCTCATAGGGCACTGAGGTTGAGCCCTGGATATAGAGATGCATGCAAGGAGGTAGCGGAGGGCGGAGACGAGCTCAGCAACACAGAGCTCGTCAGTATAGTGGCAAGTCACGACTCCTACAAATGTGGCACTCCCCTCTCAATTCCAGAGAGTCACACAGTGCATGTATCGAGACCACCCAACATCCAACCACAACAATGCAGAGGATGGTGATAGGGCAGAGCTCACAGTAGAAGGCATTCCATGTCTGGGTGGAATGGGCTGTGATCAGCCTGAATGGGAAATAGAAAAACAGCACACAGAAGAATGACGATGGGTCAGAGCCTCGATCATGAGCACTGCATATATCAATACTGACAGACAGCTATCGGCCTGGATTAGCCAAATATCAAATACTGATTCAGAGGTAAATACAGGTTTGATGTGGCACATCACATTTTATATGTCTATAAAAGGACAGGGCCTTTATCTGTGCATTGGACTCTGACTTTTTTCGGAAGAATTTAGTTTTTTCCATCTAGATGTCTTCGCCTTTCTTTGCAGCGGAGCACCCCTTTGTGCCACATCAATCCTGTATTTGTCTCTGGGCCAGTATTTGATATTTGACTAATCCGGGCCGATAGCTGTCTGTCAGTACCGGTATATGTAGTGTTTCTGATCGAGGCTCCGCCCCATCGTCATTCTTCTGTGTGCTGTTTTCTATTTCCCATTCAGGCTGATCACAGCCCATTTCACTCAGACATAGAATGCCTTCTACTGTGAGCTCCACCTCATCACCATCCTCTGCATTGTTGTGGTTGGATGATGGGCGGGTTCGATACTTGCCCTGCATGACTCTCTGGAATTGAGAGGGGAGTGCCACGTTTGTAGGGGGCGTGGCTTGCCACTATACTGACGAGCTCTGTGTTGCTGAGCTCATCTCCGCCCTCCCCTACCTGCTTGCATGCATCTCAATATCCAGGGCTCAAACCTCAGAGAATGCAGCAGGGTTTGGTGCTTTCATATGACGTCATTTGTGACATCAGGCGACCCCGCCCATCCGCCCCACATGAGTGTGCAGGTGCTTTTCCCTTTGATCTGTGCTTTCACTGTGAGCACCTCTCCAGATCCTATGATGTACTGCACATGAGTAAATGAACTGTGATGATCGTTTGTCTTTAGTAAAACTTCTTGATATGCTGGCATTTGCAGTCTCTTAGTATCCTTTGTTTGTTTTTTCTTAATAGATGCCCGGTCCCTTTTCTGATCAATGTATAATTGATAATAATCTGGCCACTTGCAGTGGCTTGAGGAGTGACTGCACTCCACCGGACTTTGGATCTTGTGTGATATTTTCATAAATGGACTATATTGATATTGGCATGTGTGCTATATACCCCAGCTGCATTGTCTCTCTCATGGTTTGCTACTGAGGCAATTACAAGTAAGTGCTATGCCTGTGGTCCCTTTGAGCTTTGGTTAGATCTTTGGCCTTTTTTCTATTTTCTCCCTTCCCTTTGGGAATATAGGCCATTTACACAATATGTATATTTATTCCTAGAGCAACATACGTGGCTATTGGCATTTTTCTTGTATGTATTCCAGTTGAGTCACATTTTCCATCACGTGTCGCAGACATTATTGCAATCAATAGTAAGTGCTATGTGGTCCTTTGGGTTATAGCCAGATTATTGTTGTTTTCCCTGTTTATACCATCTACATAATATATATTTTCATCTTTTAGAACATTTTATGAACCTATATATATTTGGGGACTACATTATATGTCATTGATGGCTTTTTTACTTCTTGGGTAGGATTCTGTTCTAGGTCTGCATCCTGCTGTGTGGTAAGAGGAAGACACCTTTTCTGCTAAATTCTGAACTCTAAATGCATGGATAGAGGTTTTGTTTATGACATTGTGATTTGTAATAATAGAACTGACATATGTCTCTTTTATTTCAATATAGTGAGACCTGTGCTCTCTTTTTTCCATCACACCTGAATGTGCCCTGAAGAAGCAATAGCGAAGCATGCGTTGGCGCACAGGGGCTCATGGTCTCCACATTATGTAACAAGTGTCTTGTGGCTATATTGACATAACATGTGTAAGGGGGTTAGCTCGGCAGTGGGTGTGTGTGACCCCCTTTGCTGTGCTAACTGCGCTTGGGCCATGTGTTCTTTGCTGATTGGCATTACCTGTGCAATTCTGTCTTGCAATCAAATAAGTGCAGCGCTGAAAAGTGGTTCCCACTGGTTGGTGGGGAAAGTTCATATGTGTACACCAAACACTACATAGATTTGCATCATATGTGCAATAGATTAATAAGTGAATAAAAATTGAATGAAAAATAAATAAAAAATAAGTGAACATGATAGTCTATAGTTCCAGTGAATAAGTCTCCTCATCAATATATATGAATTCACATTCATATAAGAGTATTCTTCAAGCTGGTCAGATGGAATTCACATTCATACAACAGTAGTGTTCTTCAAGTTGGTCAATCGAAAGGTTAGGATATAATTCCAGCTATCACCAACATGCAGTGCTACCACCACCAGAGATAACACAGGGTACTCTTACCAGACAACTCTGGATTAAATGCATATATCTCCAATGGGTCACAACGCATGGACTCCAATCCGGATCCCATAAAAAACGTCTCCACTTTAAAGGGACACAGTCAAGGTGTTGCCTCCACAACCCGGTCCCATGGGGGTGGGGAATATCCACATCAATAACTTTAATTATGGGTAAGCATAGCGGGGTATCCTCATTTCACCTGGTCAGCTTCCTGAGTGGGCAAGGTGCTCGGCAAACAAAGAAATCAGATGGAAATTCCTTACAAATACCCACATGGCTGAAGACCAAAAACAGCTCTTTTGCTATCGTCTTGGCGGAGGTATTCCTAAGAGGGATCGCTTCGGGATAGCGGGTGTCCAGTATGACCAAAATGTACTGATGCCCCCTAGCGGACTTCAGTATCGAACCAACCAAATCCAATGCGATCCTCTCCAAGGGAACCTCAATGATGGGGAGAGGTACCAGTGGGTTACGGAAATGTGACAAAGGTGCCGACTTCTGACACACAGGGTAGGAGGAACAATAATTTTCTATTTCCTTCATGACCCCAGGCTAATAGAACCTTTGCAATACTCTCTCTCTGGTTTTCTCCACCCCCAAATGACCTCCCAAAATGTGCCCATGGGCTAATTCCAATACCAACCTCCTATAGGGTTTGGGTACCACAAGTTTTTCAATGGTTTCACCCGCCTTTTGAGCAACCCGATACAACAGATCCCTTTCCACCACAAAGTATGGGTAACCGCAAGACTGATCTGGGTTCACTAACTCATCATCTATCTTTACCACATTTTCCCGTGCTTTTATCAGGGTGGGGTCTTTTACCTGTTCTGTGGCAAAATTTTCCCTGTGAACCTCTAAATCAGAAAATTCAACAGACGCCATGTTTTCATCTGAAGATGTTGGTTCCTCCCCAGGTTCCCGAGTGTCTCTGGCCAACACCGACAAGGGAAAATCTGGAGAGGTCTCACCATTCTCAGAGGATACCTGGGATTCCTCTTCCTGGCCTCTAGGGGCCTCCGTGGGGGGTTCAGGACCATCCCAGAGTTCCCAGAATTTTGGAAAATCCCTCCCCACAATCATCATATGGTAAGTGAGGCACTAACCCCACCTGATGAATTATGTTACCTTTGGGGGTCTCAAAAACCAATTTAGCCACAGGATACTCTCTGGTGTCCCCATGTACACAAATAACAGCCACCTTGTTATTCCCAGAGACCTCTGTAGTAACTAATTCAGCTTTGATCAATGTCACCAGACTACCTGAATCTAGCAACACAACACCATTTTTACCATTAATACACATTTTGCATAAATGTTTTTCAGTTCCTCGAGTGGCAGTGCATGCAACTGTCGCAAACAGTGACTGACGTATGTCTCTTAGATAGTCACATTCCATAGGCTCATCCACAACTGGGCAATTGGCTGCTTCCTGCGACTTTGACTGTGTTCGCCATACATTATGCAAACTTCCCACTCTCTCCACCCTTACCCCTTGAAGTCATCTTACCCGCCTTTGGGGACGGTCTGGTCTTAGGGTGGAAAGTCCGTGAGTCCCTGTGAGAGGCAGGAGAAACTGAGAGAAGTTCTTCAGACAGCTGCACTCCAAAAATTGCCGTTTATTGGTAAAATCAAATGAAATACAAGCAGAGCATATTGGGGAACAAACCCCAGGTACAAATGCTGACGCGTTTCACGTCTATATCTGACGCTTAATCAGTAGCTATGATTAAGCGTCAGATATAGGCGTGAAACTCATCAGCATTTGTACCTGGGGTTTGTCCCCCAATATGCTCTGCTTGTATTTCATTTGATTTTACCAATAAGTGGCAATTTTTGGAGTGCGGCTGTCTGAAGAACTTCTCTCAGTTTCTCCTGTATCATGGCGGAGCCTGCACCCTATGGAAGCGGTCACATCTGTGGAGTGAAGCCGTGGCTTTGAGCGGGTATTGTCTCTCCCTGGGAGAGGCAGTCAGGTTCTCTGTAGCCAAGTACCTCTCTACCAGATCCACAATTTGAATGTCCGCCCCGCAGACAGCAACATTTTTCCATCTGGACTTATACACAAACAGCTGACCCTGCCACTGTCTCCTTTTCATTTGCATTTCACTTTGCAAGTCTGTGTGTTCCATTCTATGATGTGTTTGTCTTCTGAACAACTATACAGACTGCCACTGCCCTGATGCAGTTTATTCGGTGATCGTGGCCACCAACCAATTTGCTTTGTAGTTCCCCTTTGATGACGCTGTACAATAATATGGTGCCGGTTGCCGTGCCGATGGCGAGGAGGTCATATTTTCCGTCTTTATCCACCGCTTCCAATTTCCTCTTCTTTTTCTGATGACATTCCTGCCCCCGGTTGGGGCCCCTGGCTTCCTCCACCAACTGTAAGGGGTTAGCTCGGCAGCGGGTGTGTGTGACCCCCTGGAAGGGTTCACTACACAATTTAGGCACAGAGAGACAGCAGCTGTAGGTGAAAATAAAAAGGTAGTTTATTTACACTATTTACAATGTGAAAAAACAGCAAAACAAAAACAAACTACAAAATAAATCCTAGACCACTTGGCCACTGACTGCACAATAGGTTTGCCAGCTGGGTACAGCCTACCGCTGTACCTAGCTCCTACCTCTCACTGGGCAACTCAGCCACACAGGCTTCTTAGCAGACAAGATGTTACACTCCCCCAGCTGACACAGAAACTGGTTCCAGGGTGGAGCAATTCCCTAGGCCACCTGGGAGTTTTCGTAGAGGCCTTAATGAGCCAGCTCAATTCAGCTGGGCTCATTACCTCTACCCCTGATAGACTCTCAGTACTTCCCCCTAGTGGTATAAGTCTGCATAGAGTCTGAATCTCGGACACACATACCTGCCATCTTGCACGCAACCAGGCGTTTTTACCTGCCTGCTGTCACACATGCATGTTCCTTTTGAATCTACTGTCTTGTCTATTTATGTTTTTGTACAATAAAGGCCATATTTTGTATAATTCTCAGTCTGGGTGCCTTAAAAGTCCGACCCAACAGGACCTTTTGGTCCAAAAAAATGTGTTTAATATCTATATGATCAAGGATGTGGCCATAGGAGTGACTCCCTCCTCTTTTTGCCATATGAACTTACCCACCATTTTTTGTAGAGATGTGAAAAAGTATGTAGGCACAGGAATGGGGAGGGATCTAAAAATGTAGAGAAGGTGAGGCAGTTTAAGCATCTTAAATTCAGCAAGCCTCCCAGACCATGTAAGATGAAATTTGGAGAGATTTTCAAGGTCCTTGGGTAGGCTGTTTAGAAAGGGGATGTAATTAGCCTGGACTAGGGAGGACACTGAGTTGGTTAATTTGATTCCTAGATAGGATATGGAATCCTCAGCCCATATTTATGGATACTGTTTACTAGACATGTGCACTGTTTGTTTTTGTTTCATTTGTTTCTTTTTTTTTTTTTTCGTTTTTCTGGTCATTCATTGTGATCGAAATTCATTATTTTGAATAGATTTGTAAATTCGAAAATCTGAAAATTTGTAAATTCAAAATCTGAAAATTCGGAAATTTGGAAATTCTAAAAATTGGAAATTCGGAAATCCGAAAATTCGGAAATTCAAAAATCCAAACATGAGAACGAAAATCTGAAATAATAACTAACTGTTAAATTATAGGTATTGGAATTTCCTTTCAAATTTGACTGTTGGTAAACATAACGAATACGAATTTATCCGAAGTTCCGAATTATCCGAAATAACAAATGCCGCATCTAAATGAATGGAACATTATGAATTAATAATAATAAAACATTTTTATTATTATTATTAATTTGTTACATTCCATTCGTTTAGATGCAACATTCGTTATTTCGGATAATTCGTAACTTCGGATAAATTTGTACTCATTACATTCACTAACAGCCAAACTTGAAAGGAAATTCCAAAACCTAAAATGTAATAGCTAGTAATAGTTATTAATTAGTTATTATTTCAGATTTCCTGATTTTCAGGTTGTATAATTTCCGTTCTTATTTTTGGATTTTCGTTCTTTTGAATTTTCGGATTTTCATTCTTATTTCTCTTACGTTCACTGACAGACACAGCCTTCTTTGACATGTGGGGTTATATGCACATCCTACTAGGACTTAACTAGGCAAAAAGAAAGAAAGCAAGCTGGCCCCTCCCAGGGGGCCGTCCTCTCTCTCCCATATAACCCCCCTGCTATGCTTAGCATATCAGTTTTATTATGCCTAGTGCAAGGAGTTGACCTGGCTCCATTATGGGACCTGCGGTTTATATTTTTTGCTACCGCTTTTTTATTTTTTTCAAGCTATCTGATGAAGACTGCTATCAAGAAGCCGGCATAGAGAATAACTAGAATCCTGCACTTTCCCCAGCACGGCCAACCGATGCGAGCTAGTCCTATGCTGTGGCAGGACCCGCCGCATCGTGCCCGTTCCGTGCGGACGGCCAGTGGGTGACCCCCACTTACGCCCAGTGACCGGACTCGGTGCCTGTCCAGGGGCTTTGGCCTGCAGCATCCCTTTCCGGCTGGGGAGGAAGGTCTGCGACCGGGTGGCTACCCGCTACGTCCGTCGGAGTGGTGAGTGACCCCCTCTTCCCCCCCCCAGGGGAAGTATGAAGGACTTAGAAGTGTTAACCTAATAAGACACATAAATAAAAGTATCAAGAGTTCTCCTTACCGAAGCGAGGGAAGATTCAGGGTTTGACATAATGAGAATTAAATAATCTGCAAATAATTTTATTTTGTGTTCTTGAGAATCGTTTGAGAAGCCCTTAATCTCCTCCAAGGATCTAACTTTTTCTGATAGTGGTACCATTATTGAGTTAAAGATCAAGGGTAAAAGGGGGCACCCTTGTCTTTTTGCCATTCGTAAGTTGGAAGGGGGTAGATAGCGTAGATGAACAATAAACTTGGGCTGAGGGGCATAAGTATAGTGCCAAGATTGCTGAAAGGATGTGACCCTGAAAACTAAATTTCCATGAAGTCTGTTCTAGGTATCTTAAGTGGACTCTATCGAATGCCTTCTCTGCGTCTAAGGATAGAAGCAGAGAAGGCACTCCATGGGCCTCGGCATTGTGTATGATGTTTATCATCCTTCGGATGGCATCAGATGTTTATACCCTTTTGTAAAGCCTGATTGGTCAGGGTGGATAAGGTTTGGAAGTACATCAAACAATCTATTAGCTATCACCTTGGCATATAATTTTGTATTGTGGTTAAGCTGAGAAATTGGGCAAAAGTTTTGGGGGGAGGTGGGTTCTTTACTTGGCTTCAGCGAGGTCATGATCAAGGCTTTTAACATTTGGGGAAGCAAGGTGGAGGAGGCAGCAGCATTGAACATGGGAGTAATGTGATCAACAAGTAGGCCTTTGAACTGTTTGTAATATTCTCCCACAAAGCCGTCTGGTCCAGGAGCTTTGTTATTTGGTAGCGAATCAATAGCTTTTCCTATTTCCAGATTTATGAATGGAGCATTAAGGGTAGCTAGTTGGTCGATGGATAATTTGAGGGGGTGAACAGAGTCTAGAAATGCCTGGATAGCGGCATCATCTGGGTGGGCTAGAGATTTGTCATCTTTTAAGTTGTACAGTTTGTTGTAGAATGCACTAAATGTGTTTGCGATCCCCTATGGGTGAGATAGTTTTTGTAGGTAGGGTGATAGATGAGGAATATGAGTTTTTGTTTGGAATCCTTCGATTTGTTGGGCTAGTAATTTTCCAGATTTATTGCCACAAGCGTAAAACTGCATTTTAAAGCGTTTTTGGGTCTTATCAAAATTCTCTAGCAGGAGTGAACGGAATTCAAGCCGCAGTCTGAGGATTTTTGATTTAAACTCTGTATTAGGGTGCTACTTGTTAAGGGAGTCTGTAGCCTGAATATCGGCTAAGAGCTCCTCAGTGCACTGCCTTCTCTGCCTCTTATCCCGGGCCCCCATTTGTATGAAAAGGCCCCGCACAAATGCTTTGTGTGCAACAGTATGAGAATTGTCTACTGATCCTATGTTACGTACAAAAAGTCCTCCAGTTTAGAGCGTAGACAGTCTGAGTAAGATTCGGATTGTAGAATCCGGGTGTTCATTCTCCAGAGAAAGGTGGGGGATACTCTAGGGGTGTCCTCGATGGTGATGCAAATTGGGGAGTGATCCGACCAGGAGTTAGGGAGAATAGATGATGAAACTTTCTTTAGAGTCCACTGGTCTAGTAGATAAAGGTCAATGCGGGAGTATGAGTTGTGAGAAGATGAGAAGAATGTATTATCACGCTCCTCAGCATGCTGACACCTCCATACATCATATAGATGTAAGGTAGAGAGGAGCTGATTTAGAGTGGGTTTACCTAGTTTTGGAAGAGACATGGAGTCGATGTGGGGGTCAGGAGTGACAATGAAGTCTCCAAACCACACAACTGTGCTTTGCTGTACAGTAAGAACTTTCTTGTGAAGTGTGCGGAGAAATCGCAGTTGGTGGGTATTGGGAGCATAAAATTACACAATATTGTACAGAGAGTTGTTAAGAAAGCCTACTAAGAGGAGATAATGCCCTTCTGGATATTTTACACAAGATTGCAGTTGAAAATAGATGGATTTTTTAATGGCTATCAGAGTACCTTTCTTTTTGTTCAGGGCATTAATTGTAAAGATGTTAGAAAAGTTCCTGTTAATGCAGGGAGGAGGGTTGGAAGCACAGAAGTGGATTTCTTGAACACAGATATCGCAATTGGTTTGTACAGCTAACGTCCATAGAGACGATCTCTTAGCTGGATGATTGAGACCGTTAGCATTAATTGACAAGATCTTGATGGTCATGTAGGGATAGTAGTGGCGATGGGGATAAAGAATATGACTTGAAATGCATTGTTGTTCTTGCCTCTTGAGCAAAGTAAATACCCCAGGTTAGTGGGGTGCAGAATGAGAATGTAGAAGCACGTGTGAGTGGTAAGCTTGAGCGCAAAACTTTGATGACGTATAGCAACCAGGAGTAGCCAAAGTATGCACTGAAAGGACAAAAAGAAAGGAAAAAGAAAACTTGCTCTAGGTCAACACCTAATAAACGCTTCCTGAGAGCAGGCACAACCGGTGCATTCTTGAAACCAAGTATGGGTATGCATCACAACGGGCCGCCTTGATGCAGACTTTCCTGTATCTGCTAATTAGTAAGAGCGATGTCTGTTGGATCTTTGAGGTAAAGGATGAGCTTGTTGGTTACCATCGCTACTCTGATCCATGGGGTCTGCGGCAGATGATTAAGAGATAATGCCCTTCTTGAACTGAGGACACCATGTATTTTGAGCGATTGTAAGTAATGAAAATCTTGGTCGGTGCTATTCATTGATATTGGATATGGTGATTGTGCAGCGCCTTGGTGATGGAATTAAGTTGTCTGCGGCGGCAACTTAGGGTGTGCTGGGATAGATCCACAACAATTTGCAGCTGGCCGTAGGGGTCAGGTAAGGTACCTAATGCTCTTGCTTTCTGCATAAACTGCTCCTTTACATGGTAGAAGTGAATCCGAATCACATCTCTAGGTACCATTTTGGAAAGAAATGTGGGCTTAGGTGTAATCTGTGAATGCGATCAATGACCATCTCAATACTTTTCAGGTCAGGTAGTATAGCTTTAAACAGGCTGCAAACATAAGGGGATAGATCAGAAGGTTTCAAGACTCCGGTATTCCGTGGATTTTAATGCTGTTGCGAAATTATCTATCCTCTGTCTTTTATCCACTTAGTGTCCTGTACGTGATCTTCCTGAATATCAATAATATTCACAGTAGTAGTAATGTCTCCAACATTGGTTTCAATGTGAGAGACTCTATCCTCTAGCACATTTATGCTATGACCAAAACTATGCATGAGAGAGAGCATATCAGATTGTAGAGAGCTTCTTAAAGACATTAGCATGTCCTTCAGTGTAGTATCCAACACAGGCTGTCCCACAGTAGGAACGGCAGCTATGGAGTCAGATTGGGAGCTTGGCAGTGTTAATGTAGGGGATAATGGAGGGATATGGCTCACCTTATAGCTGACTGCAGAGGGGTCCAGGCTCATTTTCGATTTGGTCGGGCTGCTGGAGACAGGGATACCTGGAGGAGACAGCAATGGTTCCATCCTGGAGCATGTGGAGGCCTCCTGGCCTACTTGGTGAAGAGCAGACTGTGCGGACTGCAGAGAGGGGAGAGCCATGGGTGCTGCATTCAGTGAGCCAGCTGCAGCGCCATCTTGGCTGCGCATCGCGGCTGGCTGAAACATGTAAGCTGTCAGCTTGCGGAGAAGCCGATCGTCTTTTCGTTTCCACATCATTGCCTCTCGGGAGTAGCAGAGGTGATAGCAAGGTTCGGGCGATCTGAAAGATTCAGCGGGAAGTGGGCAGACGCTGTCGATAGCGGTCCGGTGTGAGGAGCTATTCCCTTATGCGGCCATCTTTCTGCGCCGGTCACGCCCCTCCCCCCCCAAAAAAATGCATTTTTGCTTGCACATGATTGGATGTCATCTTATTTACTTAGATCGATTGCATTTGCAAAGTGCACAGTCTATTTGCTTTTAGTAAATCTATCCCATGTATAAAATCAACAACATGCACTGTTTTTTAATGGGAAGAAGAACAACATATAGTAATAGCAATAGCATTGCCTATAATCTATCTTTATATAATCCACCCATTGTCCATGCACAAATGAAATCAGGTCAAGAGTGGGAAGTAATACACTGTGATCCAGTCAGGCTTCATTGCTCTACAAATGGTGTCATCCTAACATACACTATATTACCAAAAGTATTGGGACACCTGCCTTTACACGCACATGAACTTTAATGGCATCCCAGTCTTAGTTTGTAGGGTTCAATATTCAGTTGGACCACCCTTTGGAGCTACAACAGCTTCAACTCTTCTGGGAAGGTTTTTCACAAGAAAAGGACAGGAACATACAAAAAGATGACATGTCCACATTCATTGCTGGTAATGATAGTATCAGATGATTCTGCAAGTTATCAAGTTTTAATTGTGCGTCACAGAATTGCAGGCAGTCATGGTTTGGATCAGTTAGGATAAAACCTGCCATATGAAAATATGCAATTTGTGATTTGCTTGATTTAAGAATTGATTCCCTCACTATCATAACTCCCAACTTACCGAGATTGGAATGAGGAACACAGTGTAACATGTAAGTAAAAGTCACACCCCTACCACAACCACAACAAATGATTGGTTAAATGGACTTTACCACCATATTTTCTTTTTACTGGCTTTTCATAATAAGAGGTTAGGTGAAAGGGTTATTTTAATATAATATTTTTGATAAATAGTACATTTTTAATGGAGGTTTTATACATCAGACCAAACAAAAGAGGGACAGCTAAGGAGGAAAAAAGCACAGAGGGGCTTGATCTCAAAAGAGGGATAGGCCCTCCAAATGAGGGCCTGTCACAGCGAAGCATTACAGACATGGCGATCTTCTGAAGGTCTGCTGAAAGGTATCTGTTCCTGACAAACAATCTCATTTTGTTGCAGCACTTCTGTTCATTTTCCATAGCTGCCGAGTCGCTGACTAAGCTCCAGAGGGGAGCGCTTTCCGAGCCAACACCGAGGTAGCCAAATAAATATATTCATTACGCATTCTGAAAACGTACAAGATTTTAACAGCCTCCAGCACACGCTTCATTGGTCTGCAGATTTAAACATTACACATCACCAGAACGATCTGTGTGCAGAAGCTTGTACAGTAAATGGGGTTACAGCGGGTGTAGACATCTCTATGTTTGATTTTCAGTCTGTCATTCAATGGCAGTCCCTATCAACAGCTGCTTCTAAATTGTAAAAGAAAACAATTCAAGCATACCTGCATGTGGTGTGGTCTGGTGTGGTGTGAATCATATATAGAGGCAATACATTAAAAAAACAGTTGACTCTTTATTAGCTTTTAGAGTCTAGTAGTAGAGAGTAATGGATGTCCTTGCAGAAGTCAATCAGTGAGGATGTTGACTGTGCTTCTTGATTATACAAATAGCTATTAGAGAAATGCAAGAGATATGGAATTGTAAGCACTAAAATGCTTACTTACCAAAAATGCACAGTCATTTAATTCTAAATAGACCCTGTTGCCAGACCATTCATTTTATCCACAATCTTCTATAATGTTTTATGTGCATGAAACATATTTTAGACATGTTATTTATGTTTAATAATCACCTGTGTATAGACATTCAAAAGGCATGACACTGTTGCTGAGTGCTGTCATCTTGGATGTGATGTCAAATTGTCAATATCTCCAGCAGACTCAAGGCTGTCATTCAAGTGACACACTATAGTATTTCATTTGCTCCTCCTCTGGCAGCTACATGCAATGTTATGTAGGGAGGTAAAGGGAGGTGGAGGTACAGAGGAGATGAGCCAGCACAGACACTCACAGAAGAGAAGAGGGCTATGATGGACAAAGACGGACGTGATTGTACTAACATGTTCAGAGGCACATTGCAAGTCAAGAAAAAAATAATGAATGGAAAGATAAAACACTGCAAATAGGCATTGAAAGAACTTGATTTTTCTGTGCTTTGACCTGTAGTCTTAAAGTAGGTGACAGGGTGTCCTCATCAAGTGAGCCCCACAATCAACCACGGAAAAACAGTCCTTTAGTTCTCCCATGAAGAGGAGTATATTTCTCCCATGGTTGAGAAGCAGGATCTTTCATTCTATGAATAGTGTAGGACCCACTGAAAATGGGGTACTTTGACGCAGTAGAAAGAAAAAATTGTGGGCATAACACACAGACAAGTGTCTTTTTTAGCAAGCGGTGTGGAAAGTTTTAGAAACAATATCAACTTTTATACCTCCTATCATTTATTCACTTCTTGTTTGGCTGGTAATTTCCACATACAGCTGTATGACAAGGAAAGATAAACTAGTTTTTATCACCCTCCCCAGCAATTCATCAGCTTGCAGGAAATATTGGCGATCGTTGGCTGTAACCTTTTGCCTCTGAACGATTTCCATTTTTCATATTGTAAGTCAGGGCTGTTGACAAGTAGATTACAGATACCACCGGGTTCCCCGACATCCAATACATGATTGATCTGATTTCTTAGTTTCCCAACTTTCTTACTTTGATATAATTGTATAACACAGAACATTCTGTGACAGGAAGAAATATGAAGAATGAATTAAATGGAGCACCACAAGGAGCTTTGCTGGTAATTTGTCATGGCAAGGTATTGTGTCACAGTTGGATATATTCTCTGCAGACTTATACCTTCTCCAAAGGGCAAATATTTTATTTACTGTTAACTCTTCCAACTCATGGGCAATTAGAAATGGTACCAAGCTGGGTGGAAATTTGAACTTTCAGAAAGATTTGGAGGACAAGAACCTAAAAGCCTGTATGATAGATTGTTGGAATTATCTAATAGGAACATAGTAAAGTCTTTCATGCAAAATGTGTAAATAAAATAGGTTATCTTTAAAGTTGAGCGAACCCGAACTATTAAGTTCGGATTCGTACCGGACTTTAGGGTGTCCGTGTCCCTTTTGATTGCCTTTTGATTAGCTGCAGGGCAGCCATTCAACAAGTGTTTCACTCGTTTGCCCTTAGAAGCCATCACAGCCATGCCTACTAATGGCATGGCTGTGATTGGCCAGTGCATCATGTGACCCAGCCTCGATATAAGCTGGAGTCACGTAGCGCTGCATGTCACATGATCTCAGACTAGTGTAGGGAGAGGATGCTGCCGCCACTGTGAGGGACAGATTAGCGTTATAAAATCATCTCATATTAGTATAGGGAGAGGTTCCTGCCGCTGGTGTGAGGGACAGATTAGCGTTATAAAATCATCTCATACTAGTATAGGGAGAGGTTCCTGCTGCTGGTGTGAGCGATAGATTAGCATTATAAAATCATCTCATACTAGTATAGGGAGAAGTTCCTGCTTCTGGTGTGAGGGATAGATTAGCGTTATAAAATCATCTCATACTGGTATAGGGAGAGGTTACTGCTGCTGGTGTGAGGGACGGATTACCGTTATGACATCATCTCATACTAGTGTAGGGAGAGGTTCCTGCTGCTGGTGTGAGGGAAAGATTAGCATTATAAAATCATCTCATACTGGTGTAGGGAGAGGTTCCTGCTGCTGGTGTGAGGGACAGATTACCGTTATAAAATCATCTCATACTGGTGTAGGGAGAGGTTTCTGCTGCTGGTGTGAGGGACAGATTAGCGTTATAAAATCATCTCATACTGGTGTAAGGAGAGGTTCCTGCTGCTGGTGCGAGGGACAAATTAGCGTTATAAAAATAATATAAATTTGTACTAAATAGTACATTTGCGTCCAGAATGAGGAGAGCGTCAAATAAGGGATGTGGTCGTGGTCATGGTGCTGCTGGTGTTGGTGAAGCTCCTGTTGGAAGGCGAGGACATGGTCGATCTGTGCCAGCTACACGCACAAGTGAAACACCTTCCTCAGGTGCGAGTAGCCGACAGAACCTTCAACGTTATATGGTAGGCCCGAAGGCTGCTCAATGAATGGTGAGGCCAGAACCAGTACAGGCGATAGTAGATTGGGTGGCAGACAATGCCTCCAGTCCCTTCACATTGTCTCCCACCCGGTCCCTTGTTGAAAGCTCAGAGTTGGCACCTGAACCCCATGGCCATCTGTCTTTCACCTCAGCCCCTTGTAAATCAGCCAAGCAGTCTGAGCCCCAAGTCATGCAGCTCTCTCTTATGCTTTCTGATGACTCTGCTGGTGTGCATTCCGTGGGCCATCCACACAGCCCTGCTCCAGAAATGCTGTCATTCCGTCTGGGGGACACGGACAGTTTTAAAAACCTGATGGCACTGGCTGTCCCACAGTATGTGGTTCCCAGTCGCCACTACTTTTCCAGGCGAGCCATCCCTTCCCTGCACAAACAAGTCGGGGACGAGATCAAGTGTGCACTGCGCAACGTCATCTGTGGCAAGGTCCACATAACCACTGATACGTGGATCAGTAAGCACGGGCAGGAACGCTATCTCTCGCTAACTGCACACTGGGCAAATGTAGTGGCGGGTGGGCCTAAGGCCGATAGCAGTTTGGCGCATGTCCTTCCGCCACCGAGGATTGCAGGGCATTTCTCTTTGCCTCCTGTTGCCTCTTACTCCGCTTCCTCCTCCTCTACCACCTCCTCATCCGGTCAGCGTAACACCCTCACCACCAACTTCAGCACATCCAGGGGGAAACGACAGCAGGCTGTTTTAAAACCAATATATTTGGGGGATAAACCCCACACTGCGCAGGAGCTGTGGACGGGCATTGAACAACAGACCGATGAGTGGTTGTTGCCACTGAGCCTCAAGCCCGGCCTTGTGGTGTGCGATAGTGGGCGAAATCTCGTAGCAGCTCTGGGCCTAGCCGGTTTGACGCACATCTCTTGCCTGGCGCATGTGCTGAATTTGGTGGTGCAGAAATTTCTAAAAAACTACCCGGATATGTCAGAGCTGCTGCAGAAAGTGTGGGCTGTTTGTGCACGCTTTCGGCGTTCTCACTGTGCTGCTGTTCGCCTGTCTGCGCTGCAGCAGAACTTTGGCCTTCCCGCTCACCGCCTCCTATGCGACGTGCCCACAAGGTGTAAATCTACCTTGCACATGCTGAAGAGACTGTGCGAGCAGCAGCAGGCAATAGTGGAGTTTGAGCTGCAGCACGCACAGTCGATCTGTGGAACAGCACCACTTCACCACCAACGAGTGGGCCTCCATGGAGGACACGGTGTAGGAGAAGGTAGTAGCGGCTTCACAAAAAAGTTTCTCTGTATCTTCACCCTTGTGAAGACTCTTGTCGCAGTAGCCGTGACCGGTACAACCACCTCATGAACTTTGTGGCGTTATACCACGTGTCCAGAGCGTACCTCCGGGTGAGCAACCACCACTTCACCACGACAAGGTGTCTAGCTGACACGCACGACGTCGAGTTTGAGGTGATAACGGACGACGACGAGCGTGTCAGAGAAGTCGTACACGTTCCATCTAAATGTGGAACA
>BLSH010248634.1:258423-272152 GCA_018402905.1 Glandirana rugosa | reverse complement strand
ACTCCTATTTTGTGGCTCTATATACTCCTATCTGGGGCTCTGTATACTGCTATCTGGGGCTCTGTATACTGCTATATGGTGACTCTGTATACTGCTATATGGTGGCTCTGTATACTGCTATATGGTGGCTCTGTATACTCCTATATGGTGGCTCTGTATACTGCTATCTGGTCGCTCTGTATACCCCTATCTGCTGATTCTGTATACTCCTATCTGGGGCTCTGTATACTGCTATCTGGTGGCTCTGTATTCTGCTATATGGTGGCTCTGTACACTGCTATATGGTGATGATGTATACCCTCTCTGGTGATGCTGTATACCCTATCTGTGATGCTGTAATCCCTATCTGGTGATGCTGGGCTGTACTCCTGACATAATGGGTGGAATTGATAAGGGGTGGGGCTTATGAGAAGTGGGAGTGGTCAAAAAGGAAGAGTGGGGTCTGGCCCCCCATCCTAAAATTTCACCAGTTGCTACTGGTCTGTTCTCCATTTTGTTGTAGTCAATGTCCTTAAACACAGCGGCTGCCATTTTCCTATAGATTTTCCCACATAAAGCCTGATCTGCCTAGAAACCAGAATGTGTACTATTATCATTGGTCAGTGCTGCAGAATATCTTGTAAACTAAGCATGTATCTTCAGGATTGTACCTGTTTTATCTCCTATATACATGTATACATGACATCTATACATGAATATACATTAAAAATACATACATTTCATTATTTTTCATTTGAATAAAATAACTAATTAATATAAATTAGACTAACATGATAAAACTAAACACAGGGGACATGACCAAAAAGTATCCATTATTTAAGAACAATAATTAGAAACTATTTTAAAAACCTATCTTAAAACCTATTAAAATGTATTTAAAAATCTTCCAGGAAGCACTTGCGATCAAAATCCTTATTGAGGCCCCTGGGTGCCAGGGACCCCAATTCATATACCCACCATGATTCTCTCTGACTTAAAGTGCGTATCTTGTGACTACCTCTCCAATGTTTCTTATATTTCTCCAGCCCCCAGAATTTTATTCCTGTAACCTGTCTCCTATGTACTGTCCTTCAATGCTGGTATAGATAATGTTCTTTCCTACCTTTTGTGATTTGGTATATATGCTCTTTTATTCTTACCCACATAGCCTTCTTGGTTCTTCCTACATATATTTTTCCACATGGGCATACCAGGACATATATTACCCTGTCAGTCTGGCAGAATACGAAATCCCTAATTGTATATTCTTTTCCATTTTGCATATTGGTAAAAATCTTCCTTTTCTTATTGTTATCAGGAACCGCCTTGCACCCATAACATTTCCCACATCCATAGACCAGTTTCATGTCAAACATAGTAGTGGTTACGATAGAGGGTGGGTTCACTACATTTCTAACCAGGGGCGGCTCTACCACTAGGCGGAGTAGGCGGCCGTCTAGGGTGCACTGACGCCCAGGGCGCCAAGCCCCTGTCCATATACTACCCCAGCCTGTCTATATACTACTCCAGCCTGTTCATATACTACCCCAGCCTGTCCATATACCTGCGGACCATGGCTGGCATATGAAAGCGAGCCGGTGCCTCCATTATTTGACTTTAGGCCACGTCCAGAGGCATAGGTGTGGGTCTGTGGACCACGGCTAAAGAAATAGGTATAGAGGCGCTGCAAAAATCTCCACCTCCGCCACCTCCGTTGTATACATGGACAGGGGGTGGAGTCAGGGGCGAGGCCAAAGGGAGTGGCAAATTGAGGTTTCGCCTAGGGTGTCAAAAATCCTTGCACCAGCCCTGTTTCTAACTAAACGATCCCTTAAATTAGGGTCCCTTTTGTATACACATTTAGATTTATTAGTGATAATCGTAATAAGGACCTCATCCTGTTTAAGTATATCCCATTGTTTCTGAATGATTCTCTCTACCTGTTTGTGCTGGAGATTGAAAACCAGTATTAGGGCCATAGGAGGTTCCTTGTCAATGGGTGGGGCATTATTATCCAATAACTTGTTTCTATCCATTGTGCTTAATTCATATCTTTTCATTTCAACAAATTCCTGGTTGTAACCTTTATCTATAAATTTTTTTACTATTATTTTGGACTGATCCTCATAGTCAGCATTATTCGTGCAATTTCTCCTCATTCAGAGAAAATATCCCTTAGGATTTTTAACTAGCCACGGTTTGTGATGGCAGCTGTCATGGGGTATATATGAATTTCTATCACTTATTTTAAAAGATGTTTTAGTAGTTATTACGTTACTGTGTTTACTGATTTCCAAATCTCAAACATAAAAATTATGGAATAAATGTAAAAAAAAATAGCCTTTAGTCACAAACCCCTCCCCCCTTTGGAACTTCCTTTTTAGGTGATTCAAGAGTTGTTCCAGCATATTCCTCTCCGATTCCTTTTCACTGGTGGATTGACAATGGTGTTACCAAATTATCGATTTTTTCAGTGGAGGAACATTTATATCTTTTAACTCCTTACAGATTTCCAAAAATATCCCCAGCAATGAACAACAAAACTATGAAAAGATAAGATCATTCTATGATACATATTATCTCAAACCTTCTAGTTCACAGTTATCCTCATTCGAACAGATTTGCTTTAGAAACCTCAGAGGTAGAGGTCTTATTTCACTCATATATAATGAGTTTAATTCTTTTGCTCTCATAGATAAGCTCCCATACATGTTAAAATGGGAATCAGAATTAAACATCCAACTGTCACTTTTGGATTGGTATTCTATGTGGACAAACTTGAGATATTGCACAAAATCTTTAGCAATAAGAGAGACAGCAGTGAAAATCTTTATCAGGTGGTATTATACGCCTGCTCACCTAAACTTAATATTTCCAGATGTCTCTCCTAGCTGCTATAGAGGCTGTGCCTCTCCTGGCACTTTCTTACATATATTTTGGAGCTGTGGTAAGCTTTCTTTTACTTGGAAGGAGGTGTAAGCTTATTAATAAATTAATAGGTAACAAGATCACACTCACATATGTCAACTTACTCACATGTGACAACTTACTTGCTTACTATTCCAAAATATATCAGAGTCACAACCACCCCTCACACAACTATATATAAATATACCATATGTGTTGCTACACATTGGACAATAGCTCTTCACTGGAAGAAAACCTCTCTGTTCCATTCTCGCAAATCTTGACAAGAATCAAATAAATTAAACTTTTAGAAACCATTTACCACTCAATAAATAACACAAAAAGACTTTTTGATATTAAATGGGATCCATAGTTTATTTACAAAAACACGTCATATGCATAAAGATTAAATGTATATTTAAATCTACAACACTCTATTATTTACACTCTTAATTCCTTTATTATTTTCAATTTATTCTATTTTTCTTTAATTCATACCTATTTTCTATTTTTTTAACCACTTCAATACCAGTCACTTACCACCCTTTCCACCCAGACCAATTTTTAGCTTTCAGCACTGTCGCATTTTGAATGACAATTGCGTGGTCGTGCGATGCTGTACCCAAACAAAATTTTTATCATTTTGTTCCCACAAATAGAGCTTTCTTTTGGTGGCATTTGATCACCTCTGGGGTTTTATTTTTTGCGCTGCAAATAAAAAAAGAACGAACATTTTGAAAAAAAAAAAGTTTTTCTTTGTTTCTGTCACAAACTTTGTATAAGTACATTTTCTCCTTCACTGATGGGCACTGATGTGGCTACACAGATGGTCACTGATGAGGCTACACTGAAGGGCACTAATGAGGCAGTACAGATTGGCACTGATGAGGTGGCACTGATAAGGTTGCACTGATGATGAGGCATATACAGTATCTCACAAAAGTGAATACACCCCTCACATTTTTGTAAATATTTTATTATATCTTTTCATGTGACAACACTGAAGAAATGACACTTTGCTACAATGTAAAGTAGTGAGTGTACAGCTTGTATAACAGTGTAAATTTGCTGTCTCCTCAAAAAAACTCAACACACGGCCATTCATGTCTAATCCGCTGGCAACAAAAGTGAGTACACCCCTAAGTGAAAATGTCCAAATTAGGCCCAATTCGCCATTTTCCCTTCCCAGTGTCATGTGACTTGTTAATGTTACAGAGTGTCAGGTGTGAATGGGGAGCAGGTGTGTTAAATTTGGTAATATCACTCTGAATCTCTCATACTGGTCACTAGAAGTTCAACATGGCACCTCATGGCAACGAAATCTCTGAGGATCTGAAATAAAGAATTGTTGCTCTACAAAAAGATGGCCTAGGCCAGGGGTAGGGAACCTGCGGCTCTCCAGCTGTTGTAGAACTACATTTCCCATCATACTTCTGGGAGTAATTGTATCCATCAGCCTTGCAATGCCTCATGGGAAATGTAGTTCTACAACAGCTGGAGAGCCACAGGTTCCCTACCCCTGGCCTAGGCTATAAGAAGATTGCTAAGACCCTGAAACTAAGCTGCAGCACAGTGGCCAAGACCATACAGCGGTTTAAAAGGACAGGTTCCACACAGTACAGGCCTTGCCATGGTCAACCAAAGAAGTTGAGTGCACACGCACAGCGTCATATTCAGAAGTTGTCTTTGGGATATAGATGTATGAGTGCTGCCAGCATTGCTGCAGAGGTTGAAGGGGTGGGGGGGTCAGCCTGTCAGTGCCCAGACCATACGCTGCACATTGCATCAAATTGGTCTGCATGGCTGTCATCCCTCTTCTAAAGATGATGCACAAGAAAGCCCACAGTTTGCTGAAGACAAGCAGACTAAGGACATGGATTACTGGAACCATGTCCTTTGGTCTGATGAGACCAAGATAAACTTATTTGGTTCAGATGGTGTCAAGCGTGTGTGGCGGCAACCAGGTGAGGAGTACAAAGACAAGTGTGTCTTGCCTACAGTCAAGCATGATGGTGAGAGTGCAATGGTCTGGGGCTGCATGAGTGCTGCTAACACTGGGGAGCTACAGTTCATTGAAGGAACCATGAATGCCAACATGTACTGTAACATACCAAAGCAGAGCATGATCCCCTCCCTTCAGAGACTGGGCCGCAGGGCAGTATTCCAACATAATGCCCCTAAACACATCTCCAAGAAGACCACTGCCTTGTTAAAGAAGCTGAGGGTAAAGGTGATGGACTGGCCAAACATGTCTCCAGACCTAAACCCTATTGAGCATCTCTGGGGCATCCTCACATGGAAGGTGGAGGAGCACAAGGTCTCTAACATCCCCCAGCTCCGTGATGTTGTCATGGAGGAGTGGAAGAGGACTCCAGTGACAAACTGTGAAGCTCTGGTGAACTCCATGCCCAAAAGGGTTAAGGCAGTGCTGGAAAATAATGGTGGCCACACAAAATATTGAGACTTTAGGCCCAATTTGGACTTTTTCACTTAGGGGTGTACTCACTTTTGTTGCCAGCAGTTTAATTTAACATTAATGGCTGTGTGTGGAGTTATTTTGAGGGGACAACAAATTTGCACTGTTATACAAGCTTTACACTCACTGCTTTACATTGTAGCAAAGTGTCATTTCTTCAGTGTTGTCAAAAATGTGAGAGGTATACTCACTTTTGTGAGATACTATATATGCAGCACTGATGGGCACTGATAGGCGGCACTGATAAGCAGCACTGACGGGCACTGATAGGTGGCACTGATATGTGGCACTGATGGGCACTCATAGGCAGCACTGATGGGCACTGATAGGTGGCACTAGGCACTGGTAGGTGGCACTGATAGGTGGCAGAGGTGGGCACTGATAGGTGGCAGAGGTGGGCACTGATAGGTGGCACTGGTGGGCACTGGTACATGGCACTGGTGGGCACTGTTAAATATAGCACTGTTAGGGATGGCACTGGCAGGCATCACATATGGGCACAGTGCCATCCCTACAGTGCACTGTATGCCCTTACCTGGTGGTCTAGTGTGGGCTCCCTGGTGGTCTCTGGGTGGCCTCCTGATCATCTCCCTGGTGGTCCTGGGCGCCCTCCTTATGGTGTCCCTGGGGTGGGCTCCCTAGTGGTCCTGGTCGGCTCCCTGGTGGTCCAGTGTGGCGATCCTGAAGGGGGCTTCACTGATAAATGTTCAGTGTAGACCCCCCCCCATCAGGAGAGTCTGTAGACCTGAGTAGAGGAAAAGCCGATAAACGGCTCTTCCTGTTTACACTGTGACCAGCCATGATTGGTCACGGCTGATCACATGGTAAAAAGCTTCCGATGGGTTATATGACGTCCAGTCAGGATAACAGAACACCTGCCTGAACGTCATTTTACTATACGCCAGGCGGGAAGTGGTTAAAAAAAATGCTTAACCACTTCAGCGTGGACCTGCTTTGCCACGGAGTCGTCAATTGCCATCATGGGCCTGCATTGGGGAAGATTTGTGATGGCTGTGTCCCTTGGACACAGCCAATCACAGATCGCGGTAAATGACCAATCACAGTGGCCATTTACCATGTGATTGGCGTGTCCAATGAGAGATAATCTCAAATGTAAACATATGAGATCATCTCTTATTGATGGCTCTTCCTCCTCACACAGACAGCGTGTGATGAGGGAGAGCTTCTGTGCTGATCGTGAGTGATATTTTATTGTACACCACTGGAAACACCAGTGTCCAAACAGTGCCTGTCAGTGTCACAGTGCCAATCAGTGTCACAGTGCTCATCAGGGTCAGTGCCGCAGTGCCAATCAGTGTCACAGTGCCCATCAGGATCAGTACCAGTCATAAGTGCCATCAGTGCCACCATGTCATTCGTGCACATCTGTGTCATCAGTGCACATCTGTGTCATCAGAGCCCATCTGTGGCAGTCATCAGTGCCCATCTGTGCTAGTCATCAGTGCCACCTCATCAGTGTACATCTGTGCCGCCTTATCAGTGCACATCTGTGCCGCCTCATCAGTGCACATCTGTGTCATCAGTGCCCATCTGTGCCAGCCATCTGTGGCGCATCATCAGTGCACATCTGTGCCACATCATCAGTGCCACCTCATCAGTCCACATCTGTGCTGCCCCATCAGTGCAGGTTCATCACCAGCAACAAAAATATGTCTAAAAAATCCTTTTCCACTGAGGAGGCGTACCGAATTTTAAGTGCGGCCGACGAGAGCAACGGGGAGCTCTCTACTTCGGATTCCTCTTCAGATTCTGAGCCTGATGTAAATTATGAGCCGGTCCTCAGCAGTGGAACACTGACTGACTCAGAGGAGGAAGATACTCTGCCTGCTAGACAAAGGCGTTTTGGTGAGGAGGCAGTAGCATCCACCAGCACCGCAGTGCCATCCACTAGCACCGCATTGCCATCCACCAGCACCACAGTACCTCGGCAAGAAAGGTCAAGTACCAGTGGGTGTCACCTCAGCCCCAAAGGGTTAGGGCCAATGCTGCCCTTCCCTATTCCCTTCAGAACCCCTTGTGGCTTCCTCCTAATTCAGGAGAAGTTAGGATTCCCCCTTTCACTGCCCACCCAGGAGTCCAGGGGGAAACGGATAATTTTTTGCCAATGGATTTTTTCCAATTAATTTTTACACAGGACATGCTGGCCTCAATTGTGGCCCACTGCAACCTGTATGCACGACAATTTATTGCAAATAACCCTACATCATATTACACCCATCCCTTTGAGTGGAGAGACCTTACAGTGGAGGAATTTAAGACTTTTTTGGGCCTCACATTTTGTATGGGACTCACCAAAAAAAACTACGATCCTATTGGTCAACCCACCCCATTCACCACATGCCGATCTTCTCCACGGTAATGCCCTGAACAAGATACCTGATGATAATGAGGTTCTTACACTTCAACGATAACACACAGTGTCCTCCCTGAAATTACCTAAATTACAATAAGCTTTTTAAAATTTGGCGACTACTAAATTAATTTTTCTAAGAAATTCCCCCAGTTGTTTACCCCAGACCAACACATTTGTATAGATGAGTCACTAGTCAAATTTAGGGAGGCAGGCTGGGAATAAAGCAATTTATCCCAAGCAAAAGGAACTCTTATGGGGTGAAAGTGTACAAACTATGTGACTGAGCCACGGGGTACACATATGCCTTCATAGTGTATGAAGGAAAGGACTCCCAGCTGCATCCCCCTAATTGCCCCGACTATTTAGGATCGAGCAAGAAAGTTTTTTTGGACCTTATTTACCCACTCCTGGAGAAAGGCTATCTCTTGTATGTAGAGAACTTCTATACAAGTCCGCCTCTGTTCCGAAACCTTCACCGGAAGAACACGCCAGCATATGGCACTGTCAGAAAGAACAGGAAGGGTTTTCCTCAAAGGCTCATCAATATGAAGTTAAGAAGAGGGGAGACGGCGAGCCTGCGAAATGAGGAAATTCTGGCAGTAAAGTAGAGGGACAGAAGGGATTTTACATACTGTCATCAATACACAATAATACCTTCGAGGAGATCCCCAGAAGGAATGGCCCAATCCAAAAGCCAAGATATATCCATGAGTCCAATTTATTCATGGGGGGAATCGACTACAGCCACCAAATTCTCGAACCATACCTTGCCACAAGCCGGACATATCATTGATCCAATTTATTTTTTCAATTGGTCATATATAACTCCTATGTATGTTACCGCAACTCCACCGAAAGCCCCCAACCCTTCCTTGGCTACCAGGAGGAAATTATCACCGCCCTACTATTCCCGAACGGTCCACCACAAAATATTTGATCCAATGTTCTTAGTCGACTCTCCGAACACCATTTCATTGATAAAATGAGGCCAAAGACACCAGAAAAGATGTAGGGTGTGTACCAGTGGAGGAATTAGAAGAGACACTGCTTATTATTGCCCCCAGGGCCCTTCCCAACCAGGCCTCTGCATAGGTGACTGTTTCTGCCGTTACCATACTTTAGTTAATTATTAGTAAAGTATGGTAACACAATCTTCAGTTCCTGCCATGTACATTCACACCCCTTATGCCACTGCTTGCTCTTGAACTGACCCTGGCTTGTTATTCGACCATGCCTTTGCCTGACGCTTTTGTACATACCTCTACCTGCTCCAGAACTGACCCTGGCTTGTTATTCGACCACGCTTCTGCCTACTGATTCTGTACATACCTCTGCCTGATCTGGAACTGAGCCTGGACTGTAATTTGACCACGCTTCTGCCTACCGATTCTATACATACCTCTGCCTGATCTGGAACTGACCCTGGACTGTTTGACCATGTTTTTTGCCTGCCTCTTGGACTGATCTTGTACCCTGCTACTGGAGTAGTCTGATTCACAACACAGGGGTCTCACATATGTAAGGGGCTCCAGAATTGTTTTTCTGGATGAAGAAAACTTTTTTTTTTGTTTTCTCTTTCCCAGACTAGGGTCTGGATACTTGAAGGCTTCAAAGAGATTTGGGTGGGAGAAGCCTCTACCCCTGTCCCCATTCTGCCCTGACCGAGGCCCTACTTCTGCCTGCTGCCTGTAGAACCTACTGCCATCATGCCCCTGCCTGCCGCATGAACTGACCACACCTCTGCCTGCTGCCTGTACTATGGATCATGTTACTGCCTACTACCAGGACCAATATTTTGGCACTGTTGGCAATATCTCTGCCTGCACTGACCTTGGACTGTATATGGACAGTATACCTGCCTGCTGCCTGTACTGACTATAGACAGTATTCCTGCCTGTTGCCTGGACCAGTGCTATCCTCCTGTGGACAACTGCGCTACTAATGCATGCTATGTGTCCCTAGAACACCTGACGGTGTTCCTTGCATGTTGGGCCTCTGTATGTAGCCAGGCTGTGTAAAAGCCTCACACATGTGGTATCGCCATACTCAGGAGGAGTAGCAGAATGTATTTTAGGGTGTAATTTTTGCTATGTACTTGCTATAAATATCTTATAAATGGACAACTTTGTGTAAAAAAAATGCATTTTCATTTTTTTCCCACATTTTCCAAAAACTTCTGGAAAAAAATATGTTCAAAGGACTCACTATGCCTCATAGATTATACGTTAGGGTGTTTGCTTTCCAAAATTGGGTCATTTTGTGGGCTTTTCCATTGTCCTGGTGTTCCAGGGCTTTCAAAAGTGTAATTGGTGGTTGAGAAATGAGATGTGTAATTTATGCTTCCAATTCGCCTGAAGATGCTACTTCAATGTTGGGCCTCTGTATGTGACCAGGCTGTGTAAAAGTCTCATGCATGTGGTATTGCCATACTCAAGAGGAGTAACAGAATGTATTTTGGGGTGTAATTTTTGCTATGTACATGCTATGTGTTGGAAATATCTTATAAATGGACAACTTTTTGTAAAAAAAAAAAGTGTTTTCATTTTTTTTCCACGTTTTTCCAAAAACTTCTGGAAAAAAATTAACCATTCAAAAGACTCATTATGCCTCATAGATTATATAGTGGGATTTTAGCTTTCCAAAATGGGGTAATTTTGTGGGCATTTCCATTGTCCTGGTGCTCCAGGGCCTTAAAAAATGTAATAGGTAGTCAACAAGTTAAATGTGTAATTTATGCTGCTAGAACACTTGATAGTGCTCCCTGCATGTTGGGCCTCTCTTTGTGGCTAGGCTGTGAAAATATCCCACACATGTGGTATCGCCATACTCAGGAGTAGTAGAATGTGTTTTGGGGTGTAATTTGTGGTATGTATATGCCATGTGAGAGAAATAACCTGTTAAAATGACAATTTTGTGAAAAAAATCGTCATTTTGCAAAGAATTGTGGGGAAACATGACAACTTATAAAAACTCTCTGTGCCTCTTACTTATACCTTACTAAATACCTTGCAATGTCTACTTTCCAAAAAGGGGTCATTTGGGGGGTATTTGTACTTTCCTGGCTTGTTAAGGTCTCAAGAAATGAAATAGGCCATCAGTACATTAGGTGTGATTAATTTTCAATGATTAGCACCATAGCCTGTAGACTCTCTAACTTTCACACCCACCAAATAATATCCACTAATATGGGTTATTTTTACCAAAGATATGTAACAGTATAAATTGTGGCCAAAATGTATGGAGAACAATTACTAATTTGCTAAATTTTATAACAAAAACAAAGAAAATGTGTATTTTTTTTCAAAATATTTTCATTTATAGCACAAAAAATAAAAAAACACAGTAGTGCATAAACACCATCAAAAGAAAGCTCTATTTATATGAAAAAAGGACAAAAAAATCATATGGTTACAGTGTTACATGGCTGAGTAATTGTCATTCAAAGTGTGAGAGCACTGAAAGCTGCAAATTGGTCTGGGCAGGAGGGGGGTTTAAGTGCCCAGTAAGCAAGTGATTAAGTTTCCTCTTCTCTTTATCTACAAAATGTATGGCTAATGAAGACTGTCATGAATTAATATGAAGCTATGATATAACGTGCATAAAGAATTAAAGTAGATATAAACCTGAAAAAAAACATTTTTAATTAATAATTCCACCTTTTAGGCCTCATGTACACTGCTGCTGCTAAACAGACTTTTAGGGGCAGTTGGACATTTTTTTCAGCTGCCCCTGAACTCTGCTCTATGTTATCTTATCAGTACACAGGGTTGTTTATAGTTGTTTCTAGGCAGTTGAGTTCAGAGGCATTTGTTGGAAAGCAAAAAATGCATTCGGCATGGATGTTCAGAGGCATTTGAAATGCCAAATGCCTGTGACAGCTTGTAAATGCGCCTAAGCGCAGTAACTCGCGTCTAGGAGCGTTTCGTTTAAAGATGCAAATGTGGCTAAACACGGCATGCAAATGCGGCTAAACGGACGTTTTTAAACGTCGGTTTCTAGCTGTCAAGTTGAGTCGTTCAGGGGAGGTTGAAAAACGTCCCGTGTACATGTAGCCTTACAGTAGAGGATGTCATGTCATATGTGCCTAGTTTTGCCATGAAGAGTTAATCCAGCTCTGAGCAATCCTCTTATCTTTTTTCAGTAGGAAAAAAACAGACACATAAAAATAAGTGACTGTTTCTTCCTCCGTGTTGTGACTGACAGCTAATTTCCTTGTCTCATGCACGAGCATACAGAGCTTCACATCCCCCCTCCTTTCTTCTCTAGCTCTCCCAGGATTGGCTGCTCCACACCTCAGTATGATTGGGCATGCTAAAGTCATGTGGTGACTTTCCTGAGTTTTGACAGGATGTTTCTCAAAACTCAGGAATAGGAGAGTATGAGAGTGTGGAGGTGGGTGGGGAGTCTTGTGGCATAACAACTCCACCCACCGAGCTCCAGCAAAGAGACCTACCCACTGATTCCAGAGTTTTGTGGGGCTGCTACTGCTGAAGGGGGTGCCATTTGCAAGGTAGGGATACATGCAGGAGGTTTGCATGTATATATACATTAATACTGTGCCATTAGTTTATACTGGGTGAGTGGTGGGTTTACATCCACTTTAATATTAGGATTTATATATTGTTTAATTGCAAATATTCATCTTTTCTGAAAGTCATGCACATATATATATTCACATTTTATTAAGATTACTTCATGTATTTCATGTACATTAACAATACTTCCTAATAAAAGTTTGTAATAAAAAAAAAAAAGTTCACCTTTAAAAAGAATATATAAATGCACATGTCTAAAATAATAAGGTAAAATAATGTGCATTTTTTCCTTAGAAGTCTGCTTAGCATGGGGCTTGTAGTTCATTCATTCACAGATTGCAGTGAATGAATGATGCTGCTGTGTGGGCTATGCTGTTTTTAAATTGTGAAAGGCCCTCCTCCCACACACTTTTAGGAAGGGGATTGGCAGGGGTACGGGGATTGGTACATAGTAACACGGGGTGTAACATGTTACTAAAGGTGAACTTAGCCTTTAAGAAACCAAGCTGTGCAGCAAAAGTGGAAGACTGAGGCCATCTTGAGGTAAAGAAAAGGTACTGCAGAGGACAACTATGGATAGAAGGTGCGTCTTGCAGCCAAAGCTGTTTTCCTTTTTATTATTCAGGGGGACATACATATAAACAAGTTTTCACATAGTTGCACTAAAAGTTCCTCATAGAGAGAAGCAGCCACAAAAATAAGAAACACTGCTGTATTCTGTCTTTAGAAAGCCCTCAATGCTCTGCAAAACCAGTGTCTGTATTAACAGGTATTTTTTAATAGCTCTCCTATAGATCAGTCTTCACCCTGTCAATGCCTCATCTGCTTTTATTAATATGATCCAGGGTCAGCATCTACTTTCTAGACTGAGAATCATGTTAACTGGTGCCTGTATAGTGTTTGACTGTGTTCACAAAGGTCTGACACAGATCAGCTACTGCTGTAGCCTCTCAGTGCTAAACTTTCGACAAAGTTACAATCAGTGGCAGCTGGTGAAGTTTTAGGATGGGAGGGGGTGGCGCCAGGCCCCACCCTTCCTTTTTTACTCCTCCTACTTTTAATAAGTCCAACCCCTTATAGAATCCACCCAGTCCATCCTTTGTATTCCACATATTGTGTCAGGAGTACACAGCTCATCATCACAGGACACAGTATACAGCTCAGCATCACAGGACACAGTATACAGCTCAGCATCACAGGACACAGTATACTTATACACCTTATGTTTCCTACCTGACCCACCTAAGATATTCCCCAACCTGAATAATTTTCATCCTCCTCATTTTTTCCTTCCCACCCCGGACCGCGGTGGGGGAGGGTAGGATTTTGAAGTGGTCGACGGTGACTAACATTGAAACAGCTTTCAAATCGTGACTCTCCGATGTCGTCATCGACTAGACACAGTCTGGAAACACTTGTGTCAGTTTGTGATATGTCCGTGGTCAATTGTACTAAGAG